>CAUYPO010139192.1:0-25384 GCA_963574435.1 Cheirogaleus major | reverse complement strand
ATTCTATTTTCTTTCTTTTTTTTTTTTAAAGACAGAGTCTCCCTCTGTTGCCCGGGCTAGAGTGTCGTGGCATCAGCCTAGCTCATGGCAACCTCAAACTCAAGCAATCCTTCTGCCTCAGCCTCCCGAGTAGCTAGGACTACAGGCATGCGCCACCATGCCCAGCTAATTTTTTCTATATATATATTTTTAGTTGGCCAATTAATTTCTTTCTATTTTTAGTAGAGACGGGGGTCTCGCTCTTGCTCAGGCTGGTCTTGAACTCCTGACCTTGAGCTAGGATTACAGGCATGAGCCGCCGCACCCGGCCAGTAATTCTAATTTTATATAAAACGTCTCCTCAGGAATTTAATGCAACTTTATTTATAATAGGAAAAAGGCCCTGGAAAAAATCAAAATGTTTAATAATATGGAAGTATTAAATTCTGATATACTCATGTAACAAAATATTGTGCCAACATTACAATCATAATTTTAAAAAATACTTAAATGACCTGAAAAATATTCCAGATACGGTATGAATGAGAAAAGCAGAATAAACACTGTTGTATGCTATGACAACACTTTTTGAATGATAATACATACAATACATACAGTTGTGGTTTTTTTTTTTAAGAGACAGGGTCTCACTTTGTTGCTCAAGCTAGAGTACAGTGGCCAGATCATGGCTTATTACAACCTCCAACTCATAAGCTCAAGCAATCCTCCTGCCTCAGCCTCCTAGCTGAAACTACAGGCACAAGCCACCATAGCGGGCTAATTCATTTTTAAATTTTTTTTTGTAGAGACAGGATCTTGCTAATTTGCCCAGGCTAGTCTCAAACTCCTAGGCTCAAGCGATCCTCCTGCCTCAGCCTCCCAACGTGCTGGGATTGCAGGCGTGAGCCACTCTGCCTGGACTAGATTTTAAATACTGAAATGAAATGAAGAAAAATGTTAACAATGCTTTTCTATAAAATTATTTAACTTTATCATTTTTACTTTTCCGCATACTTTAAAGTTTCTGTAATAAGTATGTGAGAGGAGACACTACAGTTTAAATAAAGAAATACAACTACAAAAATTTTACCTAGCATCGACATGCTTAGGATCTCAACTGAAAGGGTTAATCATTGCAATAAGCAACTAATTCACAGATAAGCAATAAGCAAGTAATTCACTGACCATGCAGTAGCACTTGCCTTCTATCTTTCTTATACACCTCTGGTTCAGAACCTCATATAGGCAAATAGCGTGTAGAACAGATCCTTTAATAGGACAACGCCAGTGGGCTTGCCAACAGGAGCATTATCTCTCAACATAACCAATGACTATGTACAGACACCATAATCAAACCACAGATAACTCAACTATAATGGTGTTTCCAGGACACACCTGCCAGCCCAGAAAGTCTTCAACCAAGACCACCTACTTGTGGCCCACAAACTACCAGGTGAAAGCAACTACTGAAATAATCTATGAATTGATAACTCTAGTGCGAAGAGCCCCAAATCCCATGCCCAGGCTCCTAAGTGCCCCTCCCCATCCGCTGCTTGTTTTCTCTGGCAGGATGTTTTACAGTATGTGCATTTCCAACCCAACTAATAAAGGAGCTCTTTAAAGTTTAAAAAAACACTGCTTATTGGGTTCCTGGGTCCAACATGTGTGCAATACATAAATAAGCAACGAACACATGTACAGTACCTTCCCGAAGCTGTGTTGGCTTGGCAGAATTTTCCCCACTCATTAAAACAACAAAAGATGCAGCTGCTCGAACTGTAGCCTGCCATGTTGACATGGCAACGGGTGGCTCCTGGCATGGAAAAAGGGCCCTGTTGTTTACGGGAGATCCCATAGTATAAACACATGGCCTGCAGAAGAGAGACAAAGAAACAAAGGGGCAGAATCTTTAAAATGAGTTGTCACTTTTCTCCCCACCATCGTAGTGAAGGTTAAGTTGAACTTTCAAAGAGAAAATATTTGAGGCTGTAGTTGACTCGTTTCAAAGCATTCTGAACTGAAACTGGCAAGGGCTGGCTATGTGAATAGCTGAGTGGTTACTTCTCCCAAATGAATTACTTAAATATGTAAAGAGGGGCTTTTTTTTTGTAAGGAGAAAAATATTTTTTGGATAAAGTTTTAAATACGAGTCTGCCAAGTTATAATTTATATTATCCTTGCTCCCTCCCCTTAGGCCTGTATGCCTTCAAAAGAAAAAAGTTTTAGAGACATTCTTACAAACCTTTTGGAAAGTATTCTGGAAAAGAAAATATGTTTGGAGATCAGTGAGATATTAATACTTGGAAAAACAAGCTGGTGGTCTCAAATCCAGTGCTGGCGGGCAGATATCCCCCCAATCTTGGAAACTACCATCTCAAATGGAGGCCTTGTGGAAATCCTGTGTGGAGGCCAAGAACAGGGGTTGGCATACAAACAGGACTGTAGGTCACAACAACCAGGCTTGTGATGGCAAAGCCAACTGCAAAAAGTTGTTACCAAAGCAAGTATACAAAACCAATGACTCGTTCTGCTACAATTAAAAAATACAAACCTACCCAAACCAAAAAAGATCCCTTCCATGATCAAGCCATGGTTGACAGAGACGGAAAAGATGTACGAGATCAAAGGAATCCATTCTTTTGACACCACAGAGAAGAAGGCACAAGACTGACTCCTCTGGAAAATATCTTACAAAAATGTTTCCATTTTCTGTTTTTCATGAGTCATGACAAATATGTAGCTTTAATCAGCTCGACTTATAAAGTAAATAAATACAACTAAGCACTACCGGTTTTCAAAACACTGGTTTTCCTTTCTCATGAACATCATTATAATTGAATATTTACTGTATTCCTATAATGTGCAAGAACACACAGAATGATGGTCCTACTCTACTGGTCAGGGTCCAATAAGGAAAAGAGAAACCAGTTGAGATCTCAATAAGCAGAGGCAATGTAATATAGGAAATGGGTTATCAAAATGATAGAAGAGCTGAGAAATCAATCAGAGGACAGCCAGGCAACCCAGAGATCAGCCACAGCAATAAGCAGCTGTGACCTCTCGGACTGGAGGAGCTGGTGTTACTGGGTTACAGTGGCAGGAGTCGGCTGGCAGAAGCCAGTGTCACAGTAGCGACTGTCCAGTGGGAGATGGGACCACAGAGGAGACTCAGCCACACTGAAGCTACCAAAGGAAGCAGGGAGAGGAGCAGTAATACTTTGTTTCTTTCCAAGTCCTGCTCTCAAATCTTCCACCAGTACCCCCCATTGGCCAATCCTAACAGGAGGCTAGAAGACAAGAGAGCCTGGGAAATGAAGTTCCTTGTCATTTAGAGATCACAATAAGAGCAGAAAATGGATCTTGAAGCAAACAGGCAGCTGCAGTATACTTATCCTACTAGTCTACATGCCATGATAACTCACAGGTTTGACATGAGACCAGGAAAGATCAGAAAGTCAGAAGACTTTGGTCCCAGCTGGGTTGCCAACTTATTAAATGACTGTGGGAAAGTCCCTTGACCTCTCTGAGTCACAGGTAAAATGAGTATGGGGTAGGGAGGAAGGGAGTAGGTGACCTCTGCTGTCTGTTCTGGTCAATAAGTCTACGATTCTATATCCCAAGTTTATAGATCCAAGAACAAAGAACAAATTTTCATAGAAGGCCTAGAATCTTCCATCAATTTCAGTAAGTTCTGAGTTCCCACCCTGGTCCCCTTGGCTCCTCAGTTAATTGACTCAACTTTAGTTAACTGTCCAGCCTCTTAGGCTGTTCTTAGGCTGTTTAAGAACCTAATGAGGGAAACTGCTAGAGCTCACCTCCTCCCAGGTGCAGTGATGGTGGGAGAGATCCTGTAGCAGCTCAAATAGCTCAGGTAGCTGGGGTCAAGGCACATTCAGCTCTCAAAATTCTACCTATTAAGTGTTTTGTTTTTTCCCCAAAAAGCCCATCTTGGAGAAGGGTCCCAAGAAGGAAAAGTATCTTCAGTGGAAAGGGGGTGCATTTCCACTGGCCAGATGGCAGACATTGAGAATCAAGGTTTCCTTTTCCACTGAATCAGAATGGACCACAAAATTTTTCTTAGTTCAAGAGCTCCAGGAAGCCACTTCCAATCTACATAGATTTGTGCACGTAAACCTACTTGCAATACTTACAAGAAAGTAACAGGCTCTTGCCTACAGAGCTCCTAAGACTCTCTGCCTCATGCACAGGGGAGCTTACCTCATATTGTGGTCTGAAGTCTTAAGGTGCTTAGGCCAAGTCTGAAAGTAGGTCTTCCCTTGCCTGCACAGGGAACAAATCCTTCCCAAAATTCTGGCTTGCCAAGATGTTGCTCCCCTCCTTGTAAGGTTGGTTGGAAGCCATGCTAGCATATTACTATGCATTTCACCTGCACCCTTATGTATGTGGTCCCCAAGGCTTCCTCCATCAGCCTCCACATCTCTTCCCTGAAGAAACAATTGGATTTGAGATGAGGTCATATCTCAGAAACACTGTAGAGAATGACTCAGAAGGACTTAGTGATTTGCTGAAGAAGAGGGAGAAGGAAAACAAGACCTCTTTGAGGTAGCCAGCTTACAAGTTGGCCCCCAATAGCCCTGCCTCTTGGTATTTGTACCCTTGTGGAGTCTCCTCCTCGCACACTGTACTAGGGTTGGTCTGTGTGACCAGTAGGATATGGCGGAAGTAATGGCATGTCACTAAGATTAGACTATTAGACTATTCTGAGATTAGACTATTTAAAAATCTGTGGTTTTCTCTGACTCGAGGGGGGAGGGTAGGCACGGGTAATATATGTAACCTTAATATTTGTACCCCCATAATATGCTGAAATAAAAAATAATAAAATAAAAAAAATAAAAATCTGTGGTTTTCACCTCAGAAGTTCTTTTCCCTCTTTCCCTCCCAACATTTGCTCTGGGGAAGTCCAGCTGCCCTGTCATGAAGACTCTCAGGCAGCCTAAGGAGGGGCCCACATGGTAAGGAACCGAGATCTCTGGCCAACAGTCAGTGAGGAACTAAGGCCTCCAACCACCATGTGAGTTTGGAAGAAGACTTTCCAGCTCTAGTCAACATTGCAGATGCCTACAGCATCTGAAGCCTATAGCATTCTGTCAGCCACTGCTTGACAGAAACCTTGTGAGACATCCTGAGCCAGGATGGCCCATCTAAGCCACAGCACTCTAGCCGGGGCAACAGAGTGAGACTCTGTCTCAAAAAAAAAAAAAAAACAATCAGCATGTTGTCTCCAACCTTTCCTCCCCAACTCAGTATTATGTCCTCTCTATCCTCTATTAGAGGTTTGTTCTGATTATTCCTATAATCCTCTTGATGGCTCTTTCTGCCATTTGGCATCTGGGCAGGAGGTTAGTTACCTCGCCAGGCCCCCAAGAAGCTTTCACCTCCAACCACTCCCCAATCTCCTCACTATTCTCTATTCCTACCCTCCTCTTTACATGGCCAGGGTATCTTTTCTGCTAAAGTCTAAAGGGTATTTTCTTCCTAGCTGAAGTGGAAGCTCTCTTGTCTTCTGGCTTCCTGTTAGGATTGGCCAATGGGAGGCACTGGTGGAAGATTTGAAAGCAGGACTTGGCAAGAAACAAGGTATTACTGCTCCTCTCCCTACTTCCTTTGGTAGCTTCAGTGTGGCTGAGTCTCCTCTGTGGTCCCATCTCCCACTGGACAGTCCCTACTGTAACACTGGTTTCTGCCAGCTGACTCCTGCCACTGTAACCCAGTAACACCACTTGGTATCCAGGGCTATAACTCTGAACATACCGATCAAGTCATCAATCTAAAAGATATACCCATAAATATATCCATGTCTGATAGGAGACTCAATCACTTTCTTATTGGAATATTTCATAAATAGGAAAACAAGCACATAAGAGGGAGGTCCTAGGGTAGGCCAAACTTCTTGAAGATGTAAATTCTCTTTGTGCTCTCAGCCTACTCCTTTCTTGGCCATTTGCTCTTTCTCAGCTGCAGGCTCACTCCTCCCTTCTCAACATGCCCAAAACAAGTGTCCGTGACTTACAGTCTTTACAACCAAAGGCCTTTTGATCTTTTAAACCTGATATCCTATGTGTGTCTCATGTCACAGTGCAAATACCCCAAAACAATTTAGTTAGGTGACTATATTTTAACGGGGTGAAAGCTTTAACCTGTGGATAAAGCCCTAGTGGTGGAATCTGAGCATGTGGAGGATGGGTCTTCAGAGTCATGCGATCATACTCCCTACATAGGGACTCAAGAGTAAAGATGGCTCCCACCATATGCACATTCAAATGAGAACTATGTGCATGGCTGGATTCCCTGCCCACCCGCCCAGCGCCCCACCCGCCTCCGCCCAGAAGGCAGGAAAATCTATGTGCATTTATAAACAGTCTCTGTACTTATCTGAATACGTAATCACTGAAATAAATGCAGCTGTGTTTATTCGACATGCACAGCCTTGCACCTCGGCCATGTTACTGAAACGTTTATGGGATAGATGTGCAGGCGCCAGCCTGACATTCTCTGATGCTTATAACTTCATTATTTCCAGACCGAATAATTCTTTCCTGCATGCAAAGGAAAACTTTCTCTCACCAGGGTTCATCTCACATGGCCTGGGATACCCATCTGCATGGGAGACTCCTTGGGGAGCCCAGGTTAACTGCATAGGAGTTGTGGGAATGGGAGGACAATGAAAGAAAGAAGAAAAAATGGGGTAAGACAGTGTGAGACAGGTCCATGGCTTGCTGCCATTAAAGAACTTCTAAATTGAGGAAGAATCTGTCAGATTACTTCAGCTTCTTGTAAAATGTCTGTGTGTTCAGAGTGGTCAAATGAGGACAAGACATACTAACTCTGCCTTTCCAGGTAAGACGTCAGCTAACACTAACATGCTTGCCAGCCTCCTTAAGGAGGAACCATCCCTAAAGGAAAACTTATAGGGGGCTGATTCAAACCATATTTTTTCTTTCTCTTCAGTTGACCACTATATGCATTTGTCTTTTTGCAGTCATGAAAAAATGGGGTTGTTTTTATTTTAAAAATGTTTTAGGTTCCACTACTGTCCATCAAGTCACCCTTTTTCAGAGACTTAGGTATCACGGTTCATTGACTGGGCAGAAGGCTGCCAGGAGAAGCAGGTTGGAGGTAATGAGCACATCGTAGCCATGTGTGTGGCTTGATGAGGCACTTGGTCACTGGGGGCCAGGGACCACAGATGACAGTTTGGTGAATCAGGATCTTTTATAAGCTTCCTAGGGTCACAAAATCTTCAGGCCTCCTCCAATTCCTTTCAATGTGTTCTCCTTTCTGTACCTAATCTTTTTTACAACCCCATGTGCTCATTAAACCTAGATTACAGTCTCCATTGCAGGTGAGCGACCCTCTTGCTTTCTTGTGTCACAAAAACCAAGAGCCAGAGCTACTAAAATAGGAAGTGTCAACTATGACTCACCGTCTTTTTCTTTTTCTCTCTCTCACACACACACACAACCTTCCTTACTATCATTCTACTTCGTGGCACAATTACCAAACTCAGAATTCATCAATCCTACTGAATACATGGCAGGTCCATGGAGAATGCTGCTCGGACTTGGAAAGACAGATTTTGTGTAAAGTCAAAAAGAAACATTTGTGTAGAGACAAAATGAACAGGACTGCAAGTGGTTTTCAGTCAGAAATTCACTTCTGCTGCCTGTAAATGAAAAGAGAGTATTTCTCATCCGGCAGTCCTTTGTGGATATGGGATTACCTAGGTGGACAACACTTGAAGATCCTCCCGTGGAATCTTCTTATTTTATACACGAGGAAATTAAGCTCCAGAGATGTGAACTGACTTATCTAAAGTCACATGGCTAGTCAGCTGCAAAGCTCTTGCTAGTACTCAGGTCTCTTGGCTCTTGCCATCCAGGTTCTTCTGAACATACTACACTTTTGGTTATACAGGTCACTGTGATTTGTGTGCTGTTGATATTTTGTTATTCATTTTTTGTTTGGTTGGTCGTTTGGGCTCCTTGTTTGGGTTAAGGCAGTCGATCATTGTCTTTTCTCCCACGGTGACTCAACTGGGATTCTGGGAAATGGAGGTATGCAGAGCCTGTGCAGCAAAGGGAGAAAGAGGCTAAAACATGATCCCTTTCAAACATTTTCAAGTTTGGGATTATTGATTCTTCCTTTGCAGCTATACAATGATACTTATAGAATTAATGTATATTTCCACTTCAGTTCTCATAAATTTTGTATTGGTTTCTTAAAGCCAGTAAGAAAAAAAAAAGGTACTAATTGTAGGAATGTTTCTCTTAGACCTGAAATCTCTTCCAACACATCTTCTGCTCATCCTTTTAATTTTAAAATTTTCCTTTATAGTGAGATGTAAAACAATAAAACTAATTCAATGGGGAGAAAAAGTATGTTTTAACAACCAATTTTTATTTTGAACTAAAAATACTTCAAAAGTCTACATCTTCCTTGGTCTAACTACAAAAGAACAAGAACTACAAAAGTAGTTCTTATTATTTTGCCAACTTCATCCTGATTTCGTCTACAACAAAGAAAAACCATTCATAAATCACAGTGCTTTATGAATGTTTAAATTTTAATATTACTTTAACTTATGTATTTTCTCACTAAGTTTTCTTATTTTTAATGCCAATCCAAATAATTATAGTTTTTCTAATAAATTGCCTATATGTAACTGAATTTCCTCTCCATTCAACTCATACTCAGTGATGTCATCAGCTTAAGCCCAAATCTCCTAGACCACCTGGCTGCTTCCACAGCTACTATAATGATCCTAAAGGAAAAGAGAATGGGTTACCAAAGAGAATGCTTTGGTTTTAAATAACATTTTATTCAGAAGAATGGAAAAAATGCAAAAAAAAAAAAAAAACTACAGGGAAAATGAAGAAAACACACAAACATTTCCATTTGTAAAGTTTTTTTCTTAGGGACATTGAAGATCTAGAATCAAAAAGATATTGTCTCATTCCTTTCGAACAGCTTTGTAAAAATACATTTACATACTCTTAACCCTGTTCTTGTTCTCACTGAAATCTTTTAAAGGGCGCACGCACGCACACACACACACTATTCAAAAGTAAACATCTTTTCCAAGAAGCATGTTGTATCAGATTGACTATACGTGTTCCTTTTGTCAACCATTTGTATGTGTCACCTACAACCCAGTATCTGAATGATGAAGGCAAGAAAGAGCATTTAGGTTCAAGAGCTGGCACAATCCCCAAATGGCTAAGCTATTTCATTTTAGAACTAGAATGATAAGGAGGAAGAAATTATTCATGATTATTTAGAAGAAATACTCTTTTATAGCTTCAAATATATTTTCTTCTCTAGAGAACATTGCCACTTAGTAAAAGTGGGAGGACAGCTTAGCAAAGGAGAATTTCAAGGTAGAAAGATAGGGACCTCTTTCCAAACTTGAAGTCTTTTTAAATATACATTTTATTTTAGAAGAGTTTCATATTTATTTTAAAAACCACAACAATAATACACAGGGTTGCCACATACCCCATGCCCAATTTTCCCTATTATTAGCGTATTACATTAGTATGTTATATTGGTCACAATTAGTGACTCAATACTGACACTTTATTACTAACTAACATACAGACTTCATTCAGATTTCCTTAGTTTTTGTTGAATGTCCTTTTTCTGTTTCAGGATACCACATCTCCTTAGGCTCCTCTTGACTGTGACAATTTCTTAGCTTTGCTTGTTTATGCTGACTTCACAGTTTTAAGGAGTACTGATCAGGTGTTGTGTCAAATGTCCCTCAATTGTGATAAATCTGGTGTTTTTTATGATTAGATTAGCGTTAAGGGCTTTTGGGAGGAAGATGACATACCAAGGGTACATACTATCAACATGACTTATCACTGTTGATGTGGACCTTGATCATCTTGCTGAGTTAGTACTGTCAGATTTCTCCAATGTGAAGTTGCTTTCTCCAACCCCCTTCCACACTGTGCTCTTTGGAAGGGAGTCACTACATGTGGTCCACACTTAAGGAGTGAGGAGTTATTCCACCTCCCTGATGACAGAATATGTACATAACTTAATTGGAATTCTTCTGCATGGTAGAATTGTCTAAACTTCCCCAAGTTTATTTATTCAATCATTTATTTATGTCAGCTTGAACTCATGGCTATTTATTTTATACTTTGGATTATCATCCAAAAGTACCTTATATATATTGTTGCTCAGCTTTGGCCATTTGCTCTTTTGGATGGCTCCTCGTCCCTTTGCCATACCCCCACCATGTGGGTTGTTGTACTGCCGCTGGACTGCTTCCTTACTTTATGATGCTACATGTTCCATGTTCATCTTGTATATTTCCTGCCCTAGTTCTAGCCATTCTCCAAGAAGCCCTGGTTCTTTTTATTGGAGAATATTAGAAACCAAGATCTGGGCTAGATATGTTCACTTCTAGACCCTCGCAGCTGACAAGCAAAGATATATATGCAGGTATATTAACCCATGGAAACACACCTGTCTACAATTATTTCTATATGCAACCATCCATATCTAAATTAAGCAAAACATGAATTCACTGTGATACCTCCAATTCTAATCTACTACTGCATGGACCATTCTAGCCTCTTCCCCTCACTTACCTGTGACCCCCCATTTCAAAAGTGAGAAATCTGGCTTCTACCATCTGCCATCCAATTACTTAACTGCTCAACTTCAGATGTACAGTATCACACATGTACAGTGTGATACCAGAATTGTAAACTTGTACCCCCTTAGGAAACAACTTTATCAACTGAACTGTAGTATTTATGTACAGTTCCTTTTGCCTTTAGTTTTACAGACTCTACTCATTCCCAAAGTTACTTAGGAATTTCCTCCTACCCCCTTTGATGAGGGTGTTCCATATATTTATAATATAGTTAGCCTGTTGTGTCACATTTTTCATTCTATCCTAGGATCATGCAACCTCCTAAATGATTATTTATTTATTATCAAACAAAGTGATTTAAGTTTTATTCTCAGCCAGGATAGGTGAGAGTGGGAAGGGGAGAAGCCACGGATGGAACCTAAAAGCAAAGTTACCAATTTAGAGATTTTTTTAAGTTTCTGTCTAATCTCGTTTAAAAATAGAAATTTACTGAAAGCTAATATGATAAATTTATCTTTCAAATGTACTTGAAAACTTTGCATACAGTAAGTGACATAGCCAAGATCAAAAGTAAGAAAAGTCTCTCCTTTTCACACTTGAGATACAGATTTTTCTAGGAGCTTCTAGTTACTTTATTCAATATTCTTACCTATAAAATGGAAATAAAAAGTTTTTCACCAGGACTGATAAATTTATGGTAGTTATACTGGTAATACTCTGCCAATCAAGGGTAAATATGTAGCAACTATTTTGGGGGTTTTTTTGTGTTTTTTTTTTGAGACAGAGTCTCACTCTGTTGCCCAGGCTAGAGTGCCATGGTGTCAGCCTAGCTCACAGCAACGTCGAATTCCTGGGCTTAAGCAATCCTTCTGCCTTAGCCTCCAGAGTAGCTGGGACTACAGGCATGCGCCACCATGCCCGGCTAATTTTTTCTATATGTTTTTAGTTGGCCAATTAATTTCTTTCTATTTTTAGTAGAGATGGGGTCTCGTTCTTGCTTAGGCTGGTTTTGAACTCCTGACCTTGAGCGATCCTCCCACCTCAGCCTCCCAGAGTGCTAGGATTACAGGCGTGAGCCACTGCACCCGACCCTATTGTGATTTTAATAAATGTAGACTCTGTGCCCTGGTGAAATAAGCTCTATCAGATTATGTTTTTAACATAATTGTAAAATTTTCTATTTTCACACAATTATATTCATAAAGTATTGTGATCTTGATAATTACTATTCACTCATATCACTAAGGAATTATTTCTGTCTAGTAACCTGGGATCCTTAATCATTTTAAAATCTTTAACGTATTCAAATAATTGCCAGTACATACTTACGTTTGTTCTTAAGCACATGAGAGACTTTAGAGAGATTCAGGGGCCATTGGGGAAGATTGTCTTGACTATAATAAAATCCCCCTCCCAAAATAAGAAAAAAGAGAGAGAAAAAACATATTTCTAGAATTCCTTTTTAAAAACAACATTTCTTATCCTTGTAAGATTGCATAAATGATATTAACATACTAACATATAATCACAAACTTCCAAGGACACAGTTTAAACCGCTGCTGTGATCATGCATTTTACTGAAATATCAGAAAAGGAGATATCGAGAGTAAATTCACCCTTTGAAGGAGCAAAATGTGCTCAATGATCTCTTTAGTTTCTTTATAGACATGAGCATTTATCCATAACTCATTCTTTCTCAACACTTTTGCATATAATTCAATTCATAAATCTAATCTCCTTCTTCATAGGGAGCACTTAGGAAAAAGTCAGGTTTGAGGCTATTAATATTTCTTCCAAATAATGTCAATAGTTTCTTTTTCCCCATTATTCTAGTTCAAAAATGAAATATCTGGAGTATAAAAACTACAATTTCCCAGTTAAATATTCACCAGTATATTGTTAAATTTTATTGAAATTCATATCTTTAATAATTTCAAAAAATGTGAAGATACAATAAGAACACCTGTTTCTTTCCCTCATGATCTCCAAAGAACATATAATAAGTTATTCTATAAATAAATCACTATGCTTTTTACTGATGTAAGTACCAACCCTGCAATTTCCCAAGGGCTGCCTCACACTCTTACAGAAGTAAGACAGGAAGTGAACTCATTCTGAGCAGGGTGGGAGACCAGAGCAGGAGGTAAGATTAGAGGCAAGGAATGGGATAATTAGAGCTCAAAGTCAAAGTAATGCTTTTGAAAAAAAAAAAAAAAATCTGAAAGGTTTTATTGCGGGGGGCGGGTGTTGAGGAAGTGATGTAAGCAATTGCCAAAGACCACTGCTTCAATAAAGGGAATCCAATGCTACAAAAAAAGGTTCTCATATCCAACTGACAGAGATCAACATTCCTCCCTCCAAGCTCTGCAATAATTACCATACTGATTCACAGTATGTTGGCAGAAAGAAATAGGTAAAATAATGAGGAATCAATAGGGTTTGATTTTAAAATTCTCAAATTTAAAAAAATCTGAACAACTGTTAGAGGAAGGGCAGTAAGAAAAGGACAGATAGCTGCCTAAATGTATCCCCTAGAAAATGATGCTTCATCAATTCCTTCTTCTTGAACTAAAAACCAGGGGTCTTCTTGGTACCAAATACTAAGAATCACATCCACAGAAGCCAGTATGCAGTCTCGTTAGGACTGACTGTTACACCCCTCACAACAGATCTTTCAATGCTTTGGGGGTTCACCTTATACAACGATTGACAAAGTCCAGGGAGGCATTGCTGCCAAGAGACAGGTACAGTAAGAAAGTCACAAAGCAGAAAAGCACTTTGCCAGGCTTCTCACCAACCCAACTTTGCAGCACTCTACTCTCTCAGGGGAACTATGAAGGAACTTTAAGAAAATATTCACTCAGAGACACATCACTCACATCTACAACACTAGAAGTCGCTATCAGAGATCTCAGTGCAGAGGTAGCCTCAGGATTTCATCATTAAGCATGCCTTTCAATCTCCTAACTCAGACATAAAGGGGCTTAATGAAGTAATCTTTTCATCCTGATTTAAGGGAAGTAATCCTATTAAGGGTTCAGCATGCCTGGGAATTTACCTGCTTCACCATGGATCTAAGGATTTGAGGCTATTTAGGTAATGTCACAGAATAAACAGGAGCATCTCTGCAGAGTTGGTCCCTTGTCTGAGAACATCCTTGCAGTGTACAAGATTAATAGGCATGGGACTGTGGAGCACTCAGATAACCTACCTGCCACACTGGTCTGAAGTCCATGTAACTGACTGCCCCTCAGGTTTGGTTTTGTACCATATCCTGATAGCATGAGGAAAGTCAGTAGCTGTCTGAGCCCCTGTCTTCCTGATCTGTAAGCTCCAAGTATCAGTGTCAAAGAAGAGTTCTCCATAGCCAGGAGCCTGGCTGCAGCGAGCATAGTAGTCTAACTGCTCCCTCCAACGATCTGCAGGCAGAGTCACAAGTTCATGTACAATCTGATTCCTGAGCTCCTCAGAACCAACTGTGAGCTTGGGAGACTTTGTGAATTTTTCAATACCTGGCACAGCAGCAACATCCACCTCCTCGACTTTTAACACAGATAAATCACAGCAGTCCAACACTAGCAAAAAATCCTCACTCCCATGATTCCCTGTGTCACAGCAGTAATTTGAGTGAGAAATCCCAGAAGCCTGTTCCAGGTTGTCATGGTTACCATCTTTATCAGAAGTATCTTTTTCACCTTTACTAGAGATTGTAAATTCATTATATTCCATTTTAGATGAGAAGGTCCTTGCATTTGTCACAGGAATATGGCAGGGTTCAGGCATCCTAAATTTGCAGGATTCATTTGACTCCAATTGACAGGCTTCCTCAGTGGAGCTATTTCCTTTCTTAAATTGGTTTCCATCCTCAAAGAAAAGCACTATGGTCCCCTCAATGACTTGACTTTCAAAATCCACATGTAAATCCAGTACATAGTGCTTCACAAGTATGTGGCTGGTGTTGGCCATAAGAGGCAGGTCATCTCCGGAAGGGTCCAGCTTAATGTCCATGGTATAGTTTGTTGTTTGAGAGCTTTGTTAAAATCTCAAATGGGGCTTCCTATCTGCCTTAATCTTCCAGAATCATAAATGGCTGCTTACCAAAAAAACGACTGATGTCACAAATTATGTGTCCATAACTTTCAGTAACCTGGCAAAAAAGAAAAATGCAATCAGACAAAATTATAAATAAGACCTAAATACTCCTGCAACTGCTACTCCTGCAAGTTGACTACCATCCTTAAATAACCCCCCAATGGGGTAGATGCTCATGGCTAGAAAGCAGACTAATCTTTTTGACTGAAGTGAGAGAAAGCTGCATTATGAGTTTCTAAAAATATTTCAATTACCAATGGAATGAAATGGGCCTCCACAAAGCCAGAAGAATCATGCTCCTAACTAGAACAGTCCTCATTTGGAAAAGAGAAATTGTTATGCAAAAGTGTAACTGAGCATCACTGTGCCTCTTGTTTTAAAAGATATTAAATGTATTGTTTCTAATTTTGTGCATCAAAAGATAAGTGATTTGTTTCTCTACTGTGATTCTAAGTAACAAGTGTGAATGAAGGCTAAATGGCCTCATACATTTTATTCTTTGAGAGTAATAATTTAATACATACAATGTAACTCCAGGGATTAATGTACTTTTCACATTAGGACTGCTCTTATATCAGCACTTCCAGTAAATTACGGGAAAATGAGCCAATTTACCAGGAGTGCATTCTAAGTTATTCCTTTGAGATTGTTCATGGAGATTTTTCAAATTTATAGTTAAATACTCAAGGTATATCATTACATCTTAATAGTTGAAAACCCATTAACATTCTGGATAATAGCCTTCTTGTGGCAAACAAAAGGTCTTCTCATTTGGAAAAAAAAAAAGCATGCAAATACCTATAAAAGGAAGGAGAGAAATTAAAATGTAGAAACAGATGTTATAATAAAATGCACAAGTTCTTCATAAAAGTTCTGAATCAAAATGTATTCTTATTGTATAATAGCAATCCGGCTAAAAGGAAAATTATTTGAAATTATTTCAGTCCCTGTTGTGTACCTAATTTCTTTCAGCATATGCTGTTCTTTTTGTATTCTTTTACGAAAACTGAAAAAGAAATGGCAGGGAAAAAGAAATAAAAACTCTGACAGAGTAGATATATTTAAAATAATTTTTGTATTTCTAAATATTAGGAGGCATTCTTTTATCAACTACAAAACAGCATTACTTGATTTTTCAAATAAATTAAGCCCTCCTTTTCTATTCTGTTTAACTTCTCCTCACTTCCCTTCCAACTTTATCTGCCTCTCTACTAGACCCCTTGTATACCCTTTCCTTCTAGAATCTCATTCCAACAATCGGCCCTGTTACCTTTTCAGTTTCTACCTCTCCACAGGCTATTTCCTCATCACAATCTCACCTTACCTTAAAAAATTTGGCCTCCTACAGCCTTGTACAACCTGGTTTTGAGATATTTTCTCAGTCACAGAGATAGCACTTCCCTTGCATCCTAGTCCTCTAGCCAAAGGGCCTGCTCAAGAAACTGCTTCCTGAAGATGACCTGACTCCAGGTATCCCTGCCTTTTGGACTCAGCCATGTGCCATACACGGAGTGCTCCTGGTTCCCACCTCCTATATCCACCTGCCAAATCCTATTTTTCCTCCATGCCCCAGTTCAAGTGCACCAACCTCCTGAAATCCTTCCCTGTTCCTTGCTCCCTCTTCCACCACACTGTATGTGGTATAAAGTACAATAAATGTAGAGAGAAATCAAGGATGCAAAGAATAGTTTGCAATTAGTCATGGAAAAGCTGGTACTTCCCTTGGTCCTAGAGAAGTCAATGGGCACAGGGGATAAGCCATGGTATTTTCTTTTCTGACTTGTCATTTAATGAATAATAACCTTCAATAAATTGGGGCTGCTAACATGCAGTATTTTGATTGCACATTTGTTAGAAACCTGTTTAATAAAAAAAATCCTGAAAATACACACACACACACACACAGAGAGAGAGAGAGAGAGAGAGAGAGAGAGAAAATCTGAATTGACTGAGACAGGGATCCATTTAGTGGCTGTCTAAACTATCATATTTGAAGAAAAGAGTTCAGCATTTATAACAATATAGATATAACCATTTATTGTTAAACCCTAATAGATTCACTTACTTCTGAAAATGTGTATAACTTAAGAATAAAATAGGCCGGACGTGGCTGCCCACGCCTGTAATCCTAGCACTCTGGGAGGCCAAGGCGGGCGGATCGTTTTTGAGCTCAGGAGTTCAAGACCAGCCTGAGCAAGAGTGAGACCCCGTCTCTACCAAAAAAAAAAAAAACCAGAAAGAAATTAGCTGGACAACTAAAAATATATAGAAAAAATTAGCCGGGCATGGTGGCATGTGCCTGTAGTCCCAGCTACTCGGGAGGCTGAAGCAGGAAGATCACTTGAGCCCAGGAGTTTGAGGTTGCTGTGAGCTAGGCTGATGCCATGGCACTCTAGCCCAGGCAACAGAGTAAAACTGTCTAAAAAAAAAAAAAGAAGAAGAAGAAGAAGAAGAAGAAGAAGAAAATATATTCTACAGAGCAATTGTCACTACTTTTGTCCCTGGGGACAGAGAATGAGGTTGCCTTAGAGCAGCCTTAAAACCATGGTCACCAAAAGCAATAGTTAGTTTTCCCATGGCTAGTCTCTGCTGCCTCTAAAACAAATGTGCTATTTGGTGTGTATTTTAAATGCTTAAATGTTTGTCACCCTGACTAGCAATCCTTTGGTTCTTTTTAGTGGATTCTTTGGTATTCTCTCCATAGAGGCAATTCTTAAACTTCTTTTTCTTTTAACCTTCCAATTCCATGCCTGCCAACTCCTTTGCAGCTCATTATCTGGCCCCCTACTTTACTGAGATAATTTTGGATCTATGAAACTCAATCATACCTCAAAGTATCTCTAGTTCTTCATAACTTTGCCTTCACCTGATTCAGAGAGAACAATATTACTTCTTATCAAAGCTTATTTTGTTCCCCTGAATCCAACATTTGGGATCTTGAGAGAGCCAAGTAAATAGTACACTTCTTTCCCACACAAATTCTGAATTTACTGAGAAATAAGATGAAGATATGGCAAAGGCAGACCAAAGTATCACCGTTATCACTGTGAAGGCTAAACTGGACAACGGCTTACTGTGAGAGCCAAAGTCACCTGCAAACTGAATCCCAAATTCAGATTTACCCACGGGCAATTCTAGATCAGGTCAAAGCTTAAGAAGAGGAGGTGGCCTCCCTCAGGTAACAGTTACGGCCTGGAGGAATAGAGGAGAAGAGCTCTCTGTGGTCAGGATTGCTCCCCAAAAGCAAAAGGGAGAAGAAGAGCAGAGCATACCTAGTCTCTTCTGTCCAAATTTATCAGACTAAGTCACCCTTCCTCCCTTAGAAGAAGTAAAGGCACAGAGACCAGGAGTGTTACACTAACTGAGTTCCCCCACAAGGAAGGAACGTCAGAAGTGAGAAAGAAGCATTCCCCCCAACACCATACCCTTCCACTTAGTTGAACCTTGTTTCATTTGACATTTTTCTCATGCCAACATTTTCTGCCTCTCAATGATTCCATCTACTCTTAATATTTCAAACACCCCTATGGTTGCCATCTTTAAAAACAAACAAAAACTACATTTGGTCCTGTTGCCTATTTTAACTAGTCTTTATTTTATTGAACTTTTGGAGCTGAAAAATTCCTTCAGGCTCACTCAATCCAACCGTCTAACTTTACAAATGAAGACAATGAGGCCCAGAGTGGTAAAGGAATTTGCCCAAGGTCATCATTTCTCTGCTTGTTTGTGAGGAACAGAATGTGTTCCACTTGCTGGTGTTTTTCCATGGAATTCTCATCCTCCAGGTCTGGTGGCCATCTCCTTTGTATTGTCTAAGTCATAAATCAAATGTTACCTTCAAGACTCTCTTATATATCTCCTTCTTTATTGTCTTCAAGTCGTATAGACTGGTAATCAATTCTTATTTTAATAGGTTTGTGGGGAAAGGGAGAATTTTTAAGCCAGCTCCAGAAGATTCAGAAGAGCACTGTCACCTTTACATGGTTTCCGACCTAAGTTATGTGTAATATGTAGGTCTATTATAACTCATTGCTTATTTGCCTATTTTCTACTTGTCTTGGATTCATGGGCAACCTAAATCTCTTTTCTCTACAAGTACAAGACACTGACGTCAATCAGGGTCACATTCCCACATTTAGGGAAAGACTGAACTGACTGTGGTTACAAACGCGTGTATGTGGCCACCTTGCAAGGCCTCTCTCAGCAAATGGAAACCATATTTCTAAGCAGTCCGTTGACTTCAGCACTTTTGGCTATTATTGTGCTCCAATTTAAAATGCCAGCCTGTCTTACTGAAGCATTTTTCCATTTTCTGTCATAAGCCATAAGACATAAAAGTGCCCCCTTTATCAAAACCAATGGTTAGTTTTCCAGTGGCTAACCATTGCTGCCCCTAAACTAAGTGTGCTATGTGGTGTGTATTTTAAATGTTTAAATGATTCTCAGCAGCACCATTCTCAGCAGCTTCAAAAGGATTAATGTATAGTAATATTTCTCTTAAGGGGGGGATCAAATACTAATCAGAGCTATGGCACAGAGGAGAAACTGCCCTGCCACTCTCAATCACACATTTACAAATGTGTGATACAGCCTCTGTAGCTCCCTTCCCAGTCCCCCCAATGAAAACAGTTTCATTCTCCTGCAAGCTACAGAGCAGTGTATCTCATTCTCATGGCCCTTAACTTACACTGCCTCATTGTATAGTTATCTCAATCCTCCAGTGCTCTATAAACTCCTTGGGACTTCTGATTCATTTTTGTGTTCATAACCATATTAAGTACAATACCCTGTACACAGTAGGTTCTCAATAAATATCTATGGGATTGGCCTTTAAAGGCATTTGTGACTTCAATATCTACTTACAGAACAGGGATTCTGGCTTGCTACACTCTACAGTCTACAGTCTAGTAGAAAGTTACTGTTTACAAATGTCTTCCTCCAGACATCTCATTTTTTTTTCTCAGAATACACTTGTGCCTCTTTATGCCACATCTTTTTTCTTATAAGCAAGTTGAGGGGAAAGGAGAAATTTTTTATATGTGTGCTTATTCTATAGCATTAAGCACACTGTGAGTGGTTACTAATATTGAAACTCTACAGATTACTTGATCAGAGGACAACAGCTTTCTGCTATTCTAGGTGTGTTCATTCTTTAGGATACATCAATTGCTCTTAATGACAGCCAGTTTATTTGCTAAAATACACTGTTTCTGGGCACAATTCCTCAAACACTCAAATGCAAACAGTTATAGGAACATAACATGTTGCTGTGAAATTCAATAAAATAATTTCAGAATCAGACGGAAACCTAGAAGTCCAAGTGTATTGTTTTGTGTTTAGAAATATCACATTGACATGTTATTTTGTAGCTTATTTCTTTCACTCAATGGTTTTGAAACATAGCCATGTTGATGTATATAGATCTAGTCTTTTTCATTCAATTGCTGTTTAGTGTCCCCATATGAATACTTTAGAATTAAAGTTTATCCATATATTTCCCTACTGATAGATATTTAAGTTCTTTTAAAATTTTCATTATTATGAATAACCCTGCAATGAACATCCTTGTACACATCTCCTAGTGCACATGTACAAGATTTTCTGTGTATAATACCTAGAAATTCCATTTTGCCTTATATTAATATTGTTACATCTACTTTCTTTTGGTTTGTTTTTTCCTGGTACATCCTCTCTATCTCTTTATTTTTATTTATAAATTCTCTGGGTTGTTTTGCCTTGGCTGTCTTTTTAAAATAACATTTAGCTGGATTTTTAAAAATATAATTATTTTTAATAACTGAAATTAATTTCTTTATGTTTATTACAACTACAATTGTAATAGCACTGGTCTCAACCAACTTATTTGGTGTTTTCTATCTACTATGGTTTTCTTTGCTTCTTAGCTTTACTTTTCTGCTTTTTTTGTTGTTGTAGTTTTGTTTTGTTTTGTTTGAGACAGAGTCTCACTCTGGCGCCCAGGCTAGAGTGCAGTGGCATCATCATAGCTCACTGCAACCTCAAACTCCTGGGCTCAAGTGATTCTCCTGCCTCAGCCTCCTGAATAGCTGGGACTATAGGTGCAAGCCACTCCATCCAGCTCATTTTTTCTATTTTTAGTAGAGTTTGGGTCTCATTCTTGCTCACGCTAGTCTTGAACTCCTGACCTCAAGCAACTCTCCCATCTTGGCCTCCCAAAGTATTATGATTATAGGCGTGAGCCACTGCATCTGGCCTACTTTTCTGCTTTTTGAAATTTTCTGCATTCCTGTTTTTCCCTCTACCATTTCATAACTCACACAATCTATGTCTTTTCTTTAACAGGCAAACTTTCCGAATATAAGTACCTTGGAAAGTTTTATCAGCAGCCTTCTCTCTTTCTCACTGAACACCAGCTTCCATATTATTGTTGCTAATATCTTAGTATCACACTGTTTTTAACAACCCCCATCCAACTTTTAAAAAAAATCAATATTTATTTGTATTTATAAATATATCACCAGCTTCCTTACTCACAACATTCCTTCCTTCTGGGTTCAATTTTGTTCCAGTTGCTGCATGACAAATTAATCTTGTAGCTTCAAACAGCAACCGTTTTATTATATTCTGTAGGTCAGGAAGTTGGGTAACAATCAGCTGGAACATTCTTCTGCATCATTTTTTTTAAGAGATGGGGTCTCACTCTGTCACCCAGGCTAGAGTGCAATGGCACAATCATAGCTCACTGCAGCCTCCAACTCCTGAGTTCAAACGATTCTCCTGCCTCAGTCAGCCTCCTGAGTAGCTGGGACTACAGGTACATGCCACCATACCTGGCTAATTTTTTACTTTTTTTGTAGAGACAGGGTTTGGGTTCAGGTTAGGGTTAGGGTTGCTATGTTGCTCAGGCAGGTCTTGAACTCCTGGCCTCCAGCAATCCTCCTGCCTCAACTTCCCAAAGTGCTGGGGTTACAGGCATGAGCTATCGTGCCCATCTTTCTTCTGAATCTTACGAATTTGACTGTGTCGCTCAGTGGTACTCAGTTGGAGGATGGGCTTATCTGGAAGGTCTGATGACCAGAGTGGCTATACAAAGCCTCTTTAACATTAAGGTCTCAGAAAAGTTAGACATCTTATATGGCAGCTGGAAGCCCTCAGAGGAAGCATCCCAAAGAACCAGTTGAAAGTTGTATAGGGGAGCCAGAGATCACTTCCAACCCCCCTTATAGCTCATAGTGGGCTCTTCAGCTGGATCTAGAAACCAAATTGACATCAGGCCAGTTAACAAGAGAAAAGTATACAAATTATATTAGTTTTGTATGTACACATGGATCTTCACAAGAGAGTGAAGTCCACAGAAGTGGCCAAAAGCAAGATGCTTTTATACTTTTTAGATGAAGAGTAATAAATTTGAGAAGTGACAGGACAAAGAAAACCTGGCTAGGGGCCATAAATTTTCTAAAGGAGTCATTAGGAGACCTATAGAGGGTGTAAAACTAGGGGAAGATAAGGGTTACTTCATTAAGTGTGTTCATTCAGGTCCACTGCAGCCTCCAGTTCCAAGTCTCTAGTGATAAGGGCTATTTTCTTGCCCTGGTATGGAGAGGTTACCCCTCCCAGAGGAGTCTTTATCACTTGCTGCATGCAGGAAGAGACAGGTGAGCTCATCCTTTTTGAAACTACAACTTCTGCAATGTTTTTAACTTGAAATAATCGATATACCAATCTGGCATATTTGGGACATAGCATGTCCTTCACTCCTTCAACTGCATGCCCTTATCTGACCTAGCCTCAAAAGTCAACATGATTATCACTTCCACCACATTCACTGGTTTCAAGAGAAGGGTCGTAAGGCCACCTTCAAGGAGAGGGGATCAGACTCTACCTTTTGATGTGGGAGTGGCAAGGTTACATTGTAAAAGAATATACAAGATGAGAGATACTGTTATGGCCATTTTTGAAAAATATAATCTGCCACAATTTCCTTTTAAGTATATCTTTAGTAATTCTTTCAGGAAGAGTCCATGAGTAGTAAACTCTTTCAACACTTTATGTTTGAAAATGTCTTTATTTTATTTATTTATTATTATTTTTTTTTTTGAGACAGAGTCTTACTCTGTTGCCCTGGCTAGAGTGCCGTGGCGTCAGCCTAGCTCACAGCAACCTCAAACTCCTGGGATCAGGGGATCCTTCTGCCTCAGCCTCCCTAGTAGCTGGGACTATAGGCACATGCCACCATGCCTGGCTAATTTTTTCTATATATTTTTAGTTGTCCAGCTCATTTCTTTCTATTTTTAGTAGAGACAGGGTCGCACTCTTGCTCAGGTTGGTCTCAAACTCCTGACCTCAAGTGACCCTCCTGCCTTGGCCTCCCAGAGTGCTAGGATTACAGGCATGAGCCACCTAGCCTGGCCTGAAAATGTCTTTATTACATCCTCATTATTGAATGATCACTTGACTAAGTGTAGACTTTTTATTGACAATTATTTTCATTTAACACATTGAATATATTACTCTACTATACTCTGGCATGTCTTTTGGCTGACAAGAAGTTTATTATTAGCGTGCACTTCTTGATATGTATCTGTTTTTTCTCCCTGGTTGCTTTTATTTTTCTTTACTTTTGATATTCTACAATTTCAATTAATGTGACTGAATGTGGATTTATTTTTATTTGGCTTGCTCAAGATTCAGTGTGCTGTTTTAATCTGAGGACTTAGGAATTCTGTCCATGTATAGCTCTGAGTAGACAGCAAATTTCTTTGCCTATCTATTGGGACAGTGGAATGGAATTTCCTTCTCCATTTAACATACACATCACCCCCCTTATAGCTTCTGGCTTTATGTGGATAATTCAGTTTCAGTTTTCCACATGTACTTAATCCATGGCTGGGTACTTCTTCCTTGGTAAAGATCAAAGCCCCAGTCTCCCAGCTATTAATGTCTATCCTTATTCCTCTGGGTGAGTCTCTCAGGTTAATCACGCTGACTTTACATTCCTTCGCCATTTAGGTCACCTATGATAATTTTCTTGGTTTTGACCGTGTGTGTGTATGTGTGTGTGTGCGCGCGCGCATGTGTGTGTGTGTGTGCTGTTATACAGTATTTCTAAATACTTGAAGTGGCGGGGGTGATTTCTTTATAATTCAATTGATTATATTAGCCAGAAGCCCACACACTCCACTATACCACTTAAGGGTCCATATCCCAAATTCCTTTGGCTCAAGAAGTTTTTCATGCAAGACACTATTCATTGAATAACATTAGAAGCACCATAGCTATAGATTCCCTTTTATCATCACAGAAGCCCAGAGAGGTGGTTAAAGATTGAGAGAATATGTGCAAAGAAATAAGCCAAGATGCAGAGAAAGGTGGATTATATCATTCACTCATTCAACAAATATATAGAATCCTCTTCTATTCTCTCTCTGTTTTAATAACTCTCTACCTCTCCATACAATGTATTCAAGGAAAACTTTCCTGACCTCACCGAGGTCAAATTCTCCTATTATTAGATCTCACAGCACTGTGTATTTCTCAATAGCACAAAAAACACAGTTTTAGTTTTAAACTTATTTGCCTGTTTGATTATTTAATTAACATTATCCTCCCCACCCCTTAAATGAAAGGAAGTACTACTTCCAGTAATAATGAAGTAGCTTATATCAGACTAATCCTTCCACTGGTCGTACTTACAAACTCTGGACCAAAAAACAAAAAAAAAATCTGAAGATACATGAGTGAGCAAAAAGCTGACAAAAACTATAAGGAGCTGACACTTGGAAGAAGGGAATGGCATTAAGTTTCCTGTTTTAGTTTTTCACCTGAGGGCAGACCCTAGCTGGGCAGAGGATCTAAAACTCAGATTGAAATATTAAGTCTTACTGGCTAAAGAATCAGAGAATAGAGTTCAGGAATAACTCAGCAGCTGGAGAGAAAAGAAGGAAAACGTAGAGAAAGGTAATGACCATGAAGCAAGAGTTCCATGTTCTGCATATAAACTCTGTCCAATTCTCTAATTGCCCCCTGAACCATGTGTGTATGGGGGCAGACCAAACAGCCCCCTAAAGGCTAAATGAACTGAACTAAACTGAGATTTTGATTGCTGCCTACTGCAGGGAAGGCAGTTAAAAGTTTAAGTTCAGCAAAGTTAACTGCCAACTAATACAAAACATTAATATTCTTCAGAGGAATATAACTGAATCCAGAGTTTTTGCTAAGTATCAATCACAATATCCAAGATAAAATCCAAAATTACTAGACATAAAAGAAACAACAACAACAAAAAATGACCCATACTCAAAGAAAAAGCAATCAGTGGAGACCCACTTGAATGGGTCCAAATATTAGAATTAGGATAAGGATAAAGATTTTAAAGCAACTATTCATATTATAATTAAAAGCATGATTGCTGTAATAAGTGAACTAAAAGGAAAACTCAGCAGACAAATAAAAATTACTTTTAGAAAAAGGAAAAAGAAATTCTAGGTCGGGTGCAGTGGCTCACGCCTGTAATCCTAGCA
Organism: Cheirogaleus major; assembly: GCA_963574435.1. Lineage (NCBI taxonomy): Eukaryota > Metazoa > Chordata > Mammalia > Primates > Cheirogaleidae > Cheirogaleus > Cheirogaleus major. The sequence goes on along the minus strand of CAUYPO010139192.1, from coordinate 181 downwards.
CTCTGGGAGGCTGAGGCGGGTGGATCCTTTGAGCTCAGGAGTTTGAGACCAGCCTAAGCAAGAGTGAGACCCTGACTCTACTAAAAATAGAAAGAAATGAGCTGGACAACTAAAAATATATAGAAAAAATTAGCCAGGCATAGTGGCGCATGCCTGTAGTCCCAGCTACTTGGGAGGCTGA
>CAUYPO010139189.1:0-29359 GCA_963574435.1 Cheirogaleus major | reverse complement strand
GCATGAACAACCTAAGAACCAATCGCTGTAAAAGGCAGATGCATGATCAGCTCGTGATCAGCTTGTGTATAAAGAGTATAAAAAGCCCACCCATGCTTCAGTCGGGGTCCTTGCCTAAACAGGTGGCCACTGCCTTGGTGCACTAACGGCTTGGACCCTGGCTAGCCAGATAATAAAGCTCCTTTTGTGATTACATCCTCGGAGGCTCTGTCTCTCTGTCCGGTGGGACTACAGGGGACCCCGAACTCTAACAGTGACAAAGTTTGTCTGGGTGTGGTGATGTTTTCTAGTCTTCTCTTTTGGAATATGAGTTGATCCTCTCTGGTTTATGAAACTCCCAGGATGGAGATTTTATGACAATTGAGTTCCTTTTGGAGGATCTCTCTTTAGGCAAATAATGGGAGGCTAGAGAAAGCCTCTCTTTACATTTGCTCTTTTTCAAGTACCTTGAGCTCAAAGTAATCAGTATACCAAAGCAACATGTTTTGGGGTAAATTTCCGGAACTCTTTCAGCTACTTAACTTTGATCCATATATCTTATCTCCAGTAGCCTACATTCTCATGACAAAAGGCCTAGGAACAAGAGAGCTAACAGAAACATCAAGCACTTTTCCATGCCCCTGCTTGCTTCACATTTGCTAATATCCCAATGACCAGAGCAAGTCACATAGCTGACCCCAGAGGCAAGAGGTAGGGCAGAACAGCCTACACAGAGTGGGAGGTGATTTCAAAGATATAATGCAAAAGGCATGTATACAAGGAGGGGTGACAAATTGGGACCATATAGTATCTTGTAATAATGCTAGCTTTCCAATTTTATGCCTGAATGAAAACTCAACAAGCCTCTCTCTCCCTACAGACTTCCATGCCTCTCTGAGCCATTCTGACCCTTTCCTCCAAGAGGCCCCAGCAAGAACACATAGCCTCAAAAACAGAATTGGAGTAGAACAAAAGGGACAAGCCAGTTCCATTCAGGGCATCCTGTAACTGAAATAGGTAATTTGCATTTCTGAGGTCTTCTAGCAAAGGAGATTTTTCTCTAAGTCTTACATTCTTAACCCTGAGTGCTTCTCGGGATCACCAGATGAAATTTTTGAAAATAAACATTCTATAAGCATGATATTGAGCTTTCACACTCATGTGTGAGATATACCTCCCTCAAACTTTGATAAAATAATGTAAATATAGGTCTTTCATTGTAATACCCAGAAATCCTGGTTCAATTGATCTGTCTGTAGGGCCTGGAAATGTATACTCTGAAATATGACTGAACTGAAGAAGCAGTTTCAAGGTCTCTCTGACTTCCATCCCCTTCCTTTTTCTCAACCCTTTGTCTTTCCCAAAGAACAGGATAAAGCTTTTCTCCAAAGTTCCCTTATACCTCTAGAAACTGAACCCCCAAAAAGGAACACAATTGCTTTTCATCCTCTTCCTGAAATCTCATTATCTATTGCAGAAAACAAGAACTAAAGAATGCAACCATGCCTGTACAGCCTCTTTCATAAGGTAATGCCTTCCTCTCAGAGCTCATTCAAATTCCAAAGAGAGACTAGTCCAGCACCATGGTGGCTCATACCTGTAATCCCAGTACTTTGAGAGAGCGAGGCAGGATGATCACTTGATACCACGAGTTTGAGACCAGCCTAGGCAACATAGCAAGACCTCGTCTCTACAAAAATTAAAATATTAACTAGGCATGGTGATGGACATCTGTAGTCCCAGCTAATAGGATGGCTGAGGTAGGAAGGTTGCTTGAGCCAAGGAGTTTGAGGTTGCAGTGAGCTATGATCATACCACTGCACTCCAGCCTGGGCAACAGAGCAAGATCTTGTCTTAAAAAAAAATTCAAAGAGAATCATTTACAAGTTAATTTCTCTCTCCTGGGTCCATTCATTCTCCCTAATAATCATTTACTGCCCCTTGATAGAATTGTCTACATTTCCCATCCCCCTACCATGAAGAAGGATACACAAGCTTCTGTACTTCACTGGGTTATTGGGCAATTATTCTCATGTGATTCCCCTGTGCTTATGCATGTTAAAATAAATTTTGTATACCTTTTCTCCTATTAATCTGCTTTTTGTCAGTTGATTTTCAGTGAACCTCCAGAGGTCGAAGGGGAAGTTTCCCTTTGACATCACAACCTCAAGAAATTCTAGTAACACATCTATAAAAAGAGCAAACTGTGGCTGAAACATTCTGAATTAAGGAAAAGATGCATGTTGATGAGTCACATGTCTCTTGACAAGGAAGTATAAACATGTCTATATCCTTGACTTCTCTGACTTTAACTTGGTCACTGGATGTGTTGTTCATCTGAATGTGGAGTTAGTAATAAAAGTATTTAATATTCCTATGTGCCAGATGTCTGGCATATATTCTCATTTTAAAAAATCTCACAACTTCCCTATGATCCAGATCTATTATTACTCAAATTTTGCAAATAAGGGATTTAATGCTCAGTAATTTGCCTAAGATCTCATGATTAGCAAAAAAAAAAAAAGAAAAGAAAAGAAAGAAAAATGAAAAGGATATAAATATTGTACTCACTGACTGAGCGGCTCATACATTTAACTATTTGACTAAGTTCTTTCTTGTTACTTAGTTGGGACCCTGCCTCCCACCATATCACGAGCCCCAAGTTTTGTAATCGTTCCTGGTGTACTTTCAGATAGGAATTACAAATCTGCATGGGCTCTTGATAGTAAATGCTTAAGCAGAAAAAATAATTTACTATAAAGATATTAATAGTTACCATATTAACTAATATGGTAGCATATTAGAATTAACATAATATATCAATATTATATAATTATATTATTAAGTAATTATATTTATTAGTATTAACATAATTTATTAATATTATATGTAATTAACAGTTAATGTTCAGCACTTATCTTATATCAAACTTTAAAATGTATTAATTCATTTAATCCTCACCACAATCCTCTAAAAGGAGGCCTAATATTATCTCCCTTTTACAGATGAATAAACCAAGGCTTAGAGTGATAGTAGAAGTTGCAAATGGCCCCATAGCTAGTAATGAAGATTCAAATCCAGGCAATCTCATGTCATAGCCCATGATCTCCACGGTCTGCACTACTGCAGGATAGTGCCTCAGGATCCTGGAGTGTCTTCAAGATCCTGAAAACAAGAACATACCTGGAGTGCAAGAAAAAATTGGAAGAAAAATCTAGAATAACATCCAAGCATTCTAGCCCCTGCTCTGCCCTTCTTCATTCTTTTCTCTCTCTGCAAACCAGCTTTCTCAGCTCTGCAATCCCCAAGGAGGAACACTGCCAGCAATAGTCCCAACATTAGATGTTTAACAAGTAAAGCCTCTGGAGAGAGAATGACTTGACTCTTTCAAGCCATAGTGGGCACCCGAGCAAAGTCTGGAATCCCAGCTTGGTTCAGGTGCCCCCTATGACCCACTGCAGGGCCAAGTGCACAAGGCCACTTATCTTGTCTCTCTGTGGTTCAAGGGAGGGAAATTCTTAGAAAGTGGGAATTGAGGAGAAAACCAAAAAAATGTACACAACAGAAAGTCTCTCACAATTTACACAGCATTTGTGATTATTGATTTTTAAAAATCGTTTTGCTGACTCTAGTTATTTCTAGGACACTTTCATATATTTTTGAAATTATTACATTATTTAATTAGTACATTTACTTATACTTGAGCATCCTTCTTGCTCTCAAGTTCGCAGAAGTCTCCAAGATCAGAATTTTCCAAACTTGATCCAGATCCATCGTCTTTCTTCTTTACATTTTAAGTCTATTAACTGCTTCAGATACTTTTGAGAAATAACAAAGATGCATAAATTTAAAGAAATTAAAAGCATGTTGGGTGTTGGGCGGGTGGGAGGGGGAGGAGGGGATGGGTATATACAAACATAATGAGTAAGATGTACAACGTATGGGGTGTGGTTATGCTTGAGGCTCTGCCTCGACAGGGGGGCGTGGGGAATATACATAACCGTAATATTTGTATCCCCATAATATGCTGAAATAAAAAAAATAAATAAAAAAAAAAAAAGAAAGAAAGCAAAGCCATCAAGCAAGCAGGAGATGAGCAGAGAGGTGTTAGAGAATTGACAAAAAGGAGGAAACAGGAGAGAGAAGAATGATGGATGTGCTACCTAAGGCGTTAGCACCTCCCTTTTCTAGGTAAATCAGCCCTCTTCCGTGCTCACTTGCCTCTGTATCCAGTTTAGAACCTGGCGGGGGTGGAGGGGATACAGCCACTTCAGCAATACCAATACCCAAAACCGGGTTTGCCCATCCAGATCCCTAAAGCTAGGCACTGCTAAACAAATCCAGAAAACTGAACTGAGCCCCTCACAAATTCATGTTAAGTCACTGCAGCTGGATTCTCAAAGTTTCTCAGTAAGTCCTTTATTCACCTCTGGTTAATGCCCACAGCAAGGGGGGATATTCTACTTTCTTCAGGATGCTAGCACTCCTCATCACTCTGAGGAGATGAACTTGAGTTCTATTTTACTGAGAGAAAGACCACTGGATGTGAGTGAGCTTCTTAAAACTTCCTTTCTCTATGACTCGAAATCCTTGTATGTTTAACATCTACTACTTCCCTCCTGGCTCCCAAATGTTCTTTTCTTCTTTCAAGGGTCACCCCCACCTCCAATCTGCAGAACTTTATTCTGTTACCTACTTTTCTTGCCTCTTGATTTCCTAAATTTATAGGCTATGAGAAAAAAGGTGATTGGGGTGAAAGAAACAAAATGAATAAGTTACAGAAGTAGGAAAAAACATGGAATGCTTATATGAACAATAATAAATTAGTATTGTTACATTGCAGGGTGTGTTGGACAGTGAAAGAAAATAAGTTTATTTAGACAGACAGGGTGGGATAAGATTAGAGGATCTTAAAAACCACACAGAGAAGGCTGACGATTTCTAAGCAAGGAAATGCTCATGATGAAAGTATTGTTTAAGGGAGACGAGACTCAGCATGGGATGGGACGGGAAAGGAGGGATTCACACTGGCAACGGAGACAGGTTTGGGGTCTGGGGGCAGGGAATGATAGAGGCAAGAGGGTGAGGTAATCATCCTGGCAAATATAATGAGAGCCTGTTCTGATACGGAATAGTGAGAACGAAAAAGACAGAGACATTTCCAAGAGAAATGGACAGAGCCTGGTGCGACAGACAGCATGCTGTGGATGAGCTTCCAGCCTAATTCTGGGCACGGTCGTGTGACTGCCACACAACGGAAGGCACAGCGCTGCACTGGTAAAGTGCTTGGAATCGCAGCACTTTGAGGCTGGAAGGGGCTGGGACCTCTGAGATGATGGGATTCACCTCCCCCAATTTATAAATGAGGAAGCAGAGACCCAAACAAGTGAAGTGATTTGTCCAACACCACATAACTCGTTGCTGACGGAGCTGGGACTCAAACCCCATCTCCCTGACTGCCTCAGAGCTCTTTCACTATACTCAGCTGCCTCTTCTAGAACCCACTCTCGGTTTCTTATTTGCCCACCCAGGCCCTCAGGTGCCAAACTTTACCTGACAAAAATTACACCCTGGAGCCACCCACCCGGTTTGGGCCTGTGCACAGATCGGTCCAGGCGGGCTTCAAAGCTGCTGGTCTGGCTCTGCCCTGGGACCTTCCTGAAGAAAAACCTGCCTTGCCTATTAATGGTGAGCCCAGCTCAGACTTTGTGACTTCTTCCGATGCTGTTTTGAAGTTTCTAGTAAGTCCATATATCAAGGCAGCAGAGTAAATAAGACACAAGCCCTACTCGAAGGATCATTAGAATGATTTTGAGATTAACGAGCAACCACACTGACCCTTACTGTTTCCTTCTTCCCTTCCTATTCTGACTCAGTAACAGAATTTAGGATGCTGTTTGGCTCACTTGTGATGAAAATCTTGAGCCATGTGCATGATTCCCTGGCAAGAACCGGAATTTGTGTTTGGTATTCTTCATACTGTCAGTTCATACTGATAACACAAAGTAGTCTATAATTTCTAGCAGGGCCTCTAATTTTTTTTTTTCCCCAGACTACATTCATTAGTAAAACAAGAGTTTCTAGATAATTTCCTAGTGAATTTAGAGCTTTGAAAGTAGTATACAGAAACGTAGCTTTCAGTGTTTTTATGGAAATGAAGCACAATTATTTACACTAAATAAAAACGGATAACTTGGTGGTCTCATTTCCTCCATTAGTGTCAACAAGGTTTTTAACAAGGTACCAGTGACTTCGGCAGCCCAACCATATTAAAACAGGTATTTGGAGTGGACTGTCCTGAATGATTTGAACTTATTAACAGCTGCCTGAATCAAGGCAACAGATAAAGCTGAATAATTTTATAACAGAAGTGTCAGCATTATTTCTTTTCTCCTCTTGTCAATCCAAAGAGTTGAAACAAAAAAAATTCTGTAAAGAAAGAAAAAAAACTATAAAATATGCCAAATCCTTCCTTGGGAAAATATTGACAACTCTGTGTTTTCAAGGACAAGTTTCCAAAGTACAAACTTTCAATAATATCCGCAGTGATGAATATTGCAATTAAAATGTATACGATTCAGGGATCAAACCTGACCCTCTGGCTTATGTTTTCTTCTTACTTTTATTTCCTCATACTATTCATTTTGAAATTTAATTTTTTTTTTTTTTTACCACAGGCTTTGAGCATCTCAGAAACTTACTGAGTACATCTGTTTGCTTAGCAGCTTCAAAATATTCTCTTTTGTGACTAAGTGGCAGGTGCTGTTCAGTTTATTTTCATACACGTAAACTAAGCCCTTGAACTCAGAGTGAGGAAAAGCATTCAGCTTAAAGTTTAGAAAGGAAGGAACTACACAACAGCTTCCTTTGGAACAGACTGCTTTTTCAGCTTCCTGTATAAAAATAATATTGTATTTTTATAGGAATTGCTAAGAAACAATGAAGGAATTATATTTAAGCCTTAAGAAAGTTAAACTTCAAATCCTTTAAAGAACAAATAATTTTTTCTAATCATTTTGATATTTAAATCAAGCCAAGAATAGAAAAAGAGACAAAACAGCAATGTGGTACAAAGTTTAAAATGGATCGTACAATTTTCAGATACTATAGAGGGGTTCGTATTTTCTTCCAGTAAATGAGACATTAACACTTTTGGCCTTAAAACTCCCAAATACCAAGCTACTGTATTTGGCAAGAGAGATGAGAAGGGAAAGGTATTTTTTGCTGGTGAAGGTGCTGCTATTGTTGTCACTGATTAAAACATACAAACACACATAAGCACACCAAGTTCACATTAAACACAGCTTTTCACACTCTAATAATACTGAATATTTTTCAGAAATAATTGACTATCTTTAAAAATAAAAAATAAAAGGCATCTAGAATCTCCAGTCCGAGGGGAGAGAGAAGTAACTTCACCGGGATACAAGACTTGAATGTTATCCCCTAAACTTCTACAAAGTGGCCAAGTCCCCCCAAGCAGTCTGCTTCCATGGCCACCCCTTACATACAGATTTTAAGAACTAACATGTACAAAGCCAGGAAGATGATCGTGTTGTCCATGGGCTCTAAATTCTCTCCCTGCGTAACTCAGTATGTTACTATTATGCATTTAGAAATTTTCTATCAAGGGTTGTTAAATGAACTTAAGCTTATAGCAAAATTCAATCTCATGTTCTCACATTCTTTCCTGAATGCTCAAAGTTCATCTTATTCCAATATTCAAGATTCCCATGTGGTAGAGAGAACTCCACACACTTTTTTGTTTAGGAAACAGCAATGTAGACATGCAAAACTATAAATAATTCAGTTTCCTGGATGTTTTTTCACCCACCCCAATCCTACTCCCTCACAGCATCCCAGCATCGGGCCCGGAAGTTCTTTCGAATTCAGGGCTCTGAGAAGTATGTGACTCTGGTCTGAAGACTGAAGCCAGGTAGAAAGTAGCTCGGCTCACTCTAAGTGCCAAGCCTGGAAGAACCACAGTCTACTTCTGTGGCCTGGACCCCCCGAAGTAAAGGTCCCTGGTGGAGAAGTGGTGTTAGGAATACAAAGCCAGGGTGGCCGATATCTGGAAAGAAAACTCAGGGCCTCCTGTCCTTACCTCCTGTCCTTACTCAGGGTCAGACACTTGGAGAAGATGACAAAGCTGTGTTAGAGCAAAGCGTATCTTCCAGAGATCACAACAACCCTTACCGTGTCCTTTCCCCTCACCTCGCACTGGGTATGCTGACCCTTCTGCATCCCTCTCTCCAGCAACTGCCGCCCGACGTGTGTTACACTGATCTGCTTATGTTTCCACCTGCCCCTAGGAGTCTAAGCTCACTGACGTAGAGAAGGTCATCTTTTCACCCGTGCATCTATCCCCAGTTTCTAGCACACACAGGGGCTGGCCCAAGGCAGTCATTCAGAATTGGTTCTTAAACTGTTGGAGAGTGCTGGAGACCATAATGAAGTTCTGTGTTCATCCCTCCTTCCCTAACTGTGCTCAGCTCCTATTCTGTGTCTAGTGCTCCCAGCCTGATATCTGGTCAAAAACTACTGTCAGGAAACAGTATGATAAACCCCGCCATGCTAAAATGAAAATGACAGGTGTGTGGTTGGCTGACCTCTCTTGGTGGCTCTGTAAAACGATGGGATTTCAATGACTGAGATGTGAATGGGAGAGAGAGTGCAGGCAGCAGCCCCAGAAGCATTCCACAGGGGCAACTGCTTCTGTCTGTGGCCGGCAGGTCCACCACACAGAAAATCTTTTTTCTATTTAATTTTTTTTTTTTGTCTGAGTCCTCAGGTCCTTTGGTTCTGTCTAATTGCTATCTCTGGCTCTGTTCTCTGTTGACCTAAGCCTAGACCCCCTTGAAAACAGTAACTGGGCCATGCAAGGAACTATACTACTTTAATCGATGTGCTGAACACCTGTACGCACAGCTGTATGGTATAGTTTGGCATACGATTTTACTCTATTTCACATTTGTCCATTTTCATTCTCAACTAAGTTGGAAGCTGCCTAAGGACAGGAGCTAGGTATACTTCTCCATACTGAGTCCCAGCCCAATGCCAAACACATAATAGGCATTCATTCAACAAGGAACCCCAACCAAGATTTGCAATCCAACAGGCATGGGAAATATTTTAAAAACACAGTACCCTCACTCTTGCAAAAGCATTCAAAATTACCGGAAAGCTAGAATGAACAATATTGTTGCTGATAAAAAGCAAATCATGTTTACTTAGAACTTATTAAACGTCAAACTTTGAGCTACGCCCTTTATAGATGGTCTCTCACTCAAACCCCATAGCAACCCATGAGGTTTGGAGAGGCTAAATAACTCACTAGCAGTTACACAGTCAAGTGGGGCAGCCTGCAGACTGATTCCAGAGTACATACTCAATCAGCCCATGAATTCAAAAATTTAAGATCCCCCAAATATTTCCCAACAGTATGGCTAAGAAAAGTACAGTGATTTAAAATAATTGATTTAAAGTAACTCCTCACCTCTCAGCCCTTAGCCATGCAGTTTCCTTTATGGGAACACCACCTCTGTCCCACCTCCCTGCTTATGCGGCAAACACTCCCACTGCACCTGGCACTCACTGCCATTCTATCACCTGTCCTGCTCTAGTCCACGTGTCTGTTTGTTATTTCCCCAGGAGAATCTGAGCTCCTCAAGGTTGAGAATCCTGCCTTTCACCTGCTACCCAGGTCTCTAGCACAGTACCTACCACATAATAAGTGCACAGTAAACAGTGGTTCTTGAAATAGTTGTTAGAGTAGCATTAAGATTCTTAGTTTGCAACGTCGATCTTTCAGAGCAGATCTACATCATAATTTTCAATAACTTAAATTTGTTTCCATAGCAACTAGGCAAAGTGCTCCTTATAATCCTGGGAAAGGCAAGCTCTACCTTAAGGTTCAACCCACTGAAATACTTCACGATCATTTGCTTTTGTTCTTAGTATGAAGAGACAGAATGACAGCATTTAAGTTTCTCTAACTACCTCTCTGAGAACATTCTAACTTTAATAATAACAGTAAAACTCATTTTTTCAAACATAACTAAACTAGAATTTCCATTAACAAAAGGACAATGTCTTATTACTTCACAAATCTACAATATCCAGAAGAGAACAATACATCTAATCAGGCCATTATATGTATTTCAGACCCTGACAGATCAAAAGATATAAATTGTGACATTTTATTTTTAAAGTAAACATCACTCCTTTCTGGCAACTGACCTTTTATAAAAGATGTCATCGACAATTCTATAAGACAGAGATAAAAGGAGAGACTTTTCTGGGCTAATCTACACTTGATCTTAGCCAAAAGGCCAGGAAGCGATCTGGGCTAATCTAAAATCTAAAATGTGGCATAAATTAAGCAAGAGGGGTGGCAGGAGAACTTCCCAAGGCCTCTACCAACTCAGTAATTTTTCACTCAAAGGAAAGGAATAATGGGTTCAATTTTTCATTCTTAATTACGCTGCTCACTCTCTGAGAGTTTACTGACTTCCATGACATCAAATCTCTGGGCATTCCTTTTTTTTTTTTTTTTTAAATAGATGGCCTCTTTCCCTCCATCCATTCCTTCCACCCCTAATTACCAGACCAGCAAAAAGGCACTGATGGCATTCTGACAGCCCTAAGTTCTTAAAGGATAACAAGGCAGAAATGTAAACATTCTTTAGTTCGAGTGCACATTAACTACACTCAGCTACAATTTCTCCAGCATGGCAGGCCAACAAAATATAGATGTGATCAAACAACCTAGTTGGGAGGACTATCCAATGAATGGGATAGCTATCAAGTCAAAATGGACAGTGGTAACTAAGTTCCCAGGTTAATTAAATCCTAAAGGTCTCATAAAATTTACTAAGGCTCTCAAAGCTTACATTTCAAAAACCTTTCTCAAAATTTACTACTGGAAAGAACTGCACATAAACAAAAACAATTCCCGTTTTTTTGGTTTAGATTCTTTACGACAAATGGGATGCTTTTCCATTTGTAAGGTGAAAGCCCAACAATGCGGATAATGAAGTCTTCAAATAGCACTGAGACTTACTTAGATATGTTTGAAAGCTAACTTCTTGCTAAGATGAGTAGACTAATAGGACTTTATGATGTTCTCCTGCCTGAGTACAAAATACATAGACATTTATCTACTGCATGAGCTTTGCTTATCAAGTTTATTTACTCAACAGCACTTTCATTGCTTAGGAGAAGCATCTGATGAACGTGATTCAGGAATAAATGAGACTGACTATTGTCATGCTGTTCCCTGATGTCTCTATTAGAAACTCTAAGAAACGGTGAAAAGGAAAAGAATGAGAAAATATGCTTGTCCCAGACAGTCAAACAATGTAGGCCTTTATGGGTCCTTCCTATCTGAATAAATATGCAGCATTCAGTCTTTCTGGCTAGATTTCAGCTCAGGGCCTCATACCTAAACACACTGTCTACACTACATCAAAATCCATTTGTAATATATCTTCTGTAAGTTTTTTTTCACTTTGGTTCAAAAGCACTCTTTGAAAAGAAACTGTCATCTATCAACTAACTAGGTAGATTATACTTTAATATATATTTCACTTCATCATGAGACTTCATTATTTTTTCCTCAACACTAAATCATGGTTTCTGTCTCTCGGTAGCCAGAAACCAGGCAGTTTCTCTCTTGGGGGAAGTTAAGCATTCACTTAATTGAGTACAACAGAGCCTAAATTCTTAATACATAAAGATAAGGGAACCAAAGGCCAGTTGCCGCTTTAAAATTTCTATTTCAATTTCAGCATCTAACTTACTGCAGCTTGGCTGAACTGACTTTGTGAAGGCATTAAAAGTGGACTGTATTTGTTGCCAATTCGCCAATGTGTGTAAAGCAGAGTACACATAACTGCAAGATTCTGTTTCTCCTGATTTCAGCAGTAGAAATGGGAATCCATGGGTATATCCCAGGATTCCACAAAGTCCCTGGATCTAATCAATACCAAGTAAAGGCACAAAGGGTATCAATGGCATTAAGGAATTCCCTGAACTGATTCACTGATTCATATAGCTCAGATTTTTTTCTTTGGGGGGTCGGGGGAACATCGGACAAAAAAACTGAAAGAGGCTGGAATATGGAGGAAAAAAACCTCTGTTAGGATAAATTGTATATTCCTATCATTCTCTGAATTCAACCCATTGAATTCAAGTCTTCCTAGTCAATGCAATTTCCCTCAGCATCTTTAATCAGGAGTTCTGTTGGGTGCTGGGATATGGTGAGCAAGACCTATTCCCTGACTTTAAGGTTTGTTAGGAAGACAGATAAGGAAACAGACAATGACAACACAGTGTGGTAAAGAATATTGGACTGGAGCAAAGTGTTGGAGCAAGGGGGTGTGCAGGAGGAGGGCATTTAACACAACTGGGCGAGGATCAGTGAAGGGATCCCAGAGGACATAAGTGCTGGAGCTAAGACTTAAAGAATAAGACAGGTAAAGGACAGAAGGCTGGGGAGGGGGAGTGGACACTACAGCAGAGGGGGCTGATATGCAAATGACCTCTCTGCTCTGAGACTTTGTACCACTCAACATTCTCCATCTCACTACTCTCCTTTAACTTTAAAGCAAAAGCAACAGAAAGCCCCCAAAGAGAGCCAATTGCACATTCCAAAGTACCTACCAAGAGAGGAAAAAGCAAACACACACATACTGTGCAATTATTAGGTAAACGTCAAGACGTGTAATGTGAGAGATGATGTTTGTATTAGGAAATACTATATTGTTTGCTGGACACATCATAAGAAAGTTTGAGAACAAAACTGAAGAGACGATCTTTAACACTGAAGAGCGAACAGTTTTTAAAGCAATTATAATGCACGGAAATTCAGGTGCATTTGTTTAATTAGAAAAAAAACAATCATCATTCTAAAAGTAGATGTAGTGGGTGAGTTGGGTTTACTTTAGAAAATACAAAAACTCTAAAGTAGCTTCTTCTCTGCATATGACCCTTAATTATTTCCTTGAGTCTTTGAGAAGGGGAGAATAGTTCTATACCCAAAATAGTATCAATCATTGCTGAGTGATAACACATTTTTCATTTAACCCACAACCAAAAGAAAGGAGCGATTATCATCTCTACAAATAAAAGAGGTGAGGCTAAACCCATAGTTAAGTCTGGATTAAAACCCAGGTTTCCTAAGCCAAGAGTCTGGGTTCTGGTCCAGGCACTATCACAAACTAATTGTTAATTCCCCATTGCTCTTTTCTCCTCTACAAAATTAAGGGACTGAAAATTTTTAAATTTTGATTAAAAGCTCAGGTTGCTTTTTCTTTTAAAGAGAAGCAAGAATAATACACACAAACACTTTGCCCGTATGGCTGTTTGAAAATAACTCATTTTTTTCCTTTTGTTTCTTCCCTACAGTTGACCACCGGCCACATTAGTGCCTCTTAGCAAACAGCTGTTACGTATTTTTTAAAATCCCTAAATATAGTACCTTGATTCAGATTGGAGAGGAACTCAAACTTCCAATATGGACACTGAGATGATGCTGGCTTCACACCATTTATAAAATAATCAGAGAACTAAGCCTTTTCAATGATAAAAAATTTTTTTAACTTAGAACTTGTATTAAAGAATAGTTTGTTACTAAATGAGACCAAGTTTTCAGTGAGATACTGATGCGAATCTTTATAATAATCTCCCCACACTTCGCCCCCAGGTTTTCCTCCTATTCAAGATAATCTTGGTAGCAACACCTGCCAATACTGTTACAGCTGTAGTTTCCATGACCACTGCAAACAGTCGTAACAGAAATAAAAGGTAGATCTGTCCATTAAACTCAAGGGGAAAATAGCTCTGTGCAGAATTACTCCTGGCATACTCTAACTCATTTTTCACAATACAGCAACCACTATAAAATAAACTTTAAGAGCTAATAATTTGGCTTTGCTTTAATAGATTTAACCATGGATTTCAGCAAAATAAGGCACCTCAGACATCGACTTCTCCAAGGAGGCCTCTTATCCCACTCCTCACAAGCTAAGCACCATTCTGTACACGTCCCTGCCACCCTCACTTGCCTCGACCACAGTATTTATTACACTGCAAGAAAAAGGGTATAGGCTATGCACCTTAACTGCCTGCCTTAACTTCTCTGAGCCTCAATATGCTCATATGGGAGGAAACAGTTTCAATCGAGACCTTAAAAGAACCATACTTCACCCTTAAAATTAGAAAAGTTGAGCAAAAGAAACAACAATTAAAATTATACACACACAAAGCAAAAAAAAAAAAAAAAGTAATAATGAAGGGCAGAAAAAGTCAATGAAACAGAACACAGAGAAAAACAGAGAAAAATCAAGAACTCCAAAAGCTGATTCTTTGAGAAGGTAAATAAAATTGATAAACCTCCAGTTAGATTGATCAGGAAAAAAGAGAGAAGACACAAATTACCAATATCAGGAATGAGAGATGCAGTGTCACCATAGATTCCACAAATATAAAATGTGTAACAGGGGAATATTATAAAAAACTTTATGCCAGTAAATTCAATAACTTAGATAGAATGGACAAATTCCTTGAAAGATACTATTAAACTCATTCCAGAAAGAATAGATAACCTGAATAGTCATAGATCTAATTTAAAAACTGAATTTGTAGTTTAAAATCTTCCCTTAAAGGAAACTCTGGATCCAGATGGCTTCACTGGGGAACTCCAAAAAACATTTATGGGAAAAAATACCAATTCTACCCAAATTCTTTCAGAAAATTGAACAGGAGGAAAAACTTCCCAGCTTATTCTATGAGGCCAGCATTAACCTGATACCAAAACCAGACAAAGGCTCGTATATAAATGTTCAGATTGGTTTTACACGTAACAGACAAAAACTGGAAACCCCCAAATGGCTATCGGCAGTGAACGGACATACAAACTGTGGTATATCTATACAATGGAATACTTCCCAACACTAACAAGGAAGAAACTACTGATGCACTCAACAACATGGATAAATCTCACAATAATTAAGCTGAGTGAAAGAAGCAAAACAAAAAAAGTACATATGATATGATTTCACTTATATAAAACCTTAGAACAGGCAAATGCATCTAGAGTGACAGAAAGCAGATCAGTGGTTGCCTGGAGACAAGCAGAGGAGCATGAGGATCACAGAGTGGTACAAAAGAAATTTTGGAGGGTGATGGATATAGTCATAATCCTTATTGTGGTGATGGTTTCATGGGTATATACGTGTGTCAGAACTGATTAAACTGTACACTTTAAACGTGCAGTTTATTCCCTATCAATTATACCTCAATGAAGCTTTTTTTTTTAAAGCTGCCTAAATTTTATAATATTGAATTGTCCCTTTTTCATAAGCCTACTGAAAATCTTTCACTACAGCACAGCAATTGCTGTAACTGCTTCAAATACACCTTTTCCTTTGACCTTTACTCTATATAAACACAACTGTAAAAGTAAATTACTATTGGATGGAAAAGTGAACAAACTGGTCTCCCTAGATTGCACAATAAACAGACGTTTATTGGCTTCAAATGAAGCCTGAATGTTTAGCTAAACTACCAGAACTGAATGCTTGGTCACTTCATATTGAAAATATTATAACCGCAAGATGCCCTAAAGCAATTCATTAATTCAAATAAACATTTATTGCATATGTACTCTATGCCTGGCATTGTTGTAAGCGTTGGATTTCATACAAAATGGTCAGTACCAAATTACAATGGTCTTCTGCATCTTCTCTTGGAATAATTTGTAAGGTATTAGTCATTGCATTTACATAACACAACTAAAGAATATCAATAGAAATAGGCTGTGGACAGACTAAAATGGTGATTATTCTAATACAAAGTTAAAAAATACATGTGAATGATGACTAAAGAATTGTACCCCAACAGCTTAGGATTTCAGAATGAGAGGTATTTCTTGAGGCCTAAGTGAATTTAGGACAGATATAAAGAAAAATACCTCCACACACAGCAAGAAGAATGGAGCCTGTTAGCTTCAAGAGGTCCTCCTGGCTTGGAAATATAAAAGGATACAGACAGACCTGAAATGATTTTAAAAAATAATAACTAGGAATTTTTAAGTAAACTGTCTAAAGACTGGTATCAAAGACAACATTCTGTACAATAGCATATTCTTTACTGCCAATTTTAGAGACCACATAGTGGCAGGACTGAGTGTATCCAACAATTTACCTTCCATGCACTGGCTTTCAGGCAGCCTTTGTTACCATAATCTTGCAGTCAGGCAAGGTCTCTTTGGTAAGATGACAAGACTATTTTAGACCCATGGGGTAGCCTAACCAGTAGTGTCATTATTACTCCTGACCATGTTTAAAGTAGCTTTAAATACTTAAAATAATTTTGATTTTAAATGGTAGCAGTGTTTATCATATAAGCCAATAAATTAGCTTTAGTATAAATTTATAACAAATAGCATACATAAATGAGTCATTTACCCTTCGTTCCTCCAAAAAAGATTCTACATTTCACTAATGACAGCATGGAACAGTGGCTTCTGAATTATGCTCCTGGAGTCGTGGTGGAGCACCAGGCCAGCTTTCCACTGCCCCCTGACCAAAACCCCTATTTTACCTGTTCATATATTGGGGTTTCATGGATAACATATCCATAAAAGAAGTTTACAACCACACAATTCCCACCCTTTTAGACTTTCTGTATGCTAGTTTGCCACCTCTGAGATACAGAGTAAAATTTAAATTCAGACTGTACATTAGTACAAAAAAAAAAAAAAAACAGAAGAACTAGTTGAACAGCTTCTGCATTCGCTTTGTCCATTAAGAAAGACTATTCAGTAGAGAACATAAACAAGATCTTGCAGCTACTTAAAACTACAGAAACTACAGTCAAAGCACATGAGAAACGTCTAGTCTATTTACACACAGATTATATACATATTACTTAGAATCACTTATTGGATTCTTTATATCTGCTAGGCAACACATCAGCCTAAATTCTACACACATTTAAACATAAGTGTGTTTCCATTGTTTTATACTTTCCACGTTCTGACAAATTCGTCCCTAAATTAGACTAAATCTAGAGAGAAACATTTAGATTCACCCTCACTCTCATTACTTACTGCTCCTTTTTAAATTATATTTATCAGCCACTGAAAAATCCAAAACTTAAATAAGTGGAAACGCCGCATATGTGAAAGCAATCCTGTCATTTTAAGCAGTGCAATCGACAGGAGTGACCTGACAAGCCCAGAGGCAAACTGTACGAGGGGTTCAGGCCTCCGCATCAGGGCCATGTCATCACCACCATCTGCAGGAGCTGCTTACTCCCTCCCTTACATCTAGGCTGTGAACTTTCTTATTTTCAGTGACACTACCTTTGAAGAACTAATTAGTAAAGAACAAAGCTGATTACCTCTTAAAGAATAAAACCATTTCAGAAAACAGAATAAGCTATATCAGATACATTTTAATTATTTTTTTCCAGGAGCTGATAAGGGCTGCCTCCAGAAATCAACATTCTTTCATTTCAGCTCTGTAACTGATTTTAAAAGTGACATAATTTGCAGGAGTCTGGGATCCCTGCACAGAAATTTTCCGTGTAATCACTTAACTAACCTATGCAGGACTCAACTCCATGATTTGATCTCATCATTAAATCCAAAATGTATTCTCTCTCCCAGTCTTAGAGTAGTTTTGGTAAAATTAAGAATACACAAAGTCTTAGTCCATTAGGTATTTGTCCAAACTCTATCTGAAAGAATAACATTAATCTACAATTCAAATAAAAATGAACTGACTTTTTAAAAATAATCATTTGTATCTATATATCCCTTATAGTAATTTAAAAAGCTGAGATGCTATACTCAATTTGACTTCCTAGAGAGAAATGCTCTATTAAATTACAGCTTGTTAAATTACAACAGTCCCCAACCTTTTAGGCACCAACGACCAGATTCATGGAAGACAAGTTTTCCACGGACCAGGGGCAGGGGGGTGGGTAGCTGGTGGCCAGGACCCTAACAATCCATGGACCAGTACTGGTCCACAGCCTGGCGGTTGGGGACCATAGTGCTAAAAGATTTGGAGCCAAATTTAATGAAAGTTCTTTGATGAAATATTAAATAAATAAATAAAAGGCTCACATCTCTACTGTGGGGGAAAAAGGAATCTAGGCAATAAACAAAAAACTATTAATAAAAATATATGCAGTTTACTATAATATCTTGTCATATGGCAGGGTGGCAGGACAAGAGTGTTGAATCTATAAAAGTAACACAATTATATTTATGCCTTAAAATTTAGAATGCAAACAAGGCACCTTTCCCAAGTGTGAACATAATATTACTCTTTATATAAACACAAGTATATTTTTCTAGTGTTTAAATTTTAAAAATTACAGCATATCCAAACTACCAACGGTTTGGTTTTCCTGAATACAGAGGGAAGCCAGAGTTGGAAGCACACTCACCTCAAAATTAAAGGGTGAAAAAACCAAAGTCAAATTCCATTTCTAGACCAGTGTTCCAAAGCTTATTAAGAAACTGGAATCAGGAGTCAGATTTCAAGATGCCAAGATTTGAAATCTGCAATTCATTTTATTTTTATGTAAAAGATGAAACTAAGTTAACATCTGCTATTCAGAATACAAAATTTAAGTCTTCATGTGAACTGAATTCTTACTTTTAAGGTGAAGTTCCAGTCCTTTCCATTCACAAATAGGACTTGATTTATTAAGTTTCCTGCTTTGTATCTCCAGAGTTGATCAAAGCACATTTTCTTAGTACAATCTGTATTGTTCCAAGTGTTTTTATAAACATCTCTTTTGAGAGTTTACAGGAGTGATCCGAAATCATATCCAAGGTTTCGTCCTATGAGTCAGTTATTCTTAAAAGGAAATAGAATCTCTCCGTCTTTATCACCTTTATTTCCCTATCTATCTCAAGTCTAATTCTAATCTGTCACAAATTTAAAAAAAAAAATCACTAGCAGGATTGTTAGCAAATAATTACTGGTATTAAATACTAGACAGGGCAAAAAAAGAAAGAAAAAGCGTAAGTTCATTACCTGGACGTGAAAATTACAGGACTACACCATATCTGAACTTTTATAAATGTCCCTTTGCCAATAAGAATAACTCTCAAGGTTTGTCAACCATCCATCCTTACACTGGTAACTCCTAAATCTATATTTCCTGTACTCGTCTGAGGCCCAAACAACCCATCTAACTGACTGCTGCATGTGGCCACTTGCAATCATTCATTCATTCATTCATACATACATACTGACTGAATACCTAATATGTGCCATGTACACTCTGCGTAGGCTCTGGAGAGTCACAGCAAAGAAAACAGTCCCTATCCTCTTAGGGTTTCTAGTAGTGAAGGACGCCAAGTCAATCAAATAATCACAAAAATATGTAACATACTAATTGAGTAGTCCCATGTCCCCAACTAAGCTGATCTAAAGCTGAATTCAGTTTATTCGCTGCACACAGCCTGGTCACGCCTGAACTCTGTTCTTTGACAGAAACAGTGCTGTTGCAGGTTACCAAAGCCACAAACGTGAGAGGCATTCCTGACCTTTCCCTTCTTCCTCAGATTGTCTCAATCTCTGGGTCCAGCAGGTATTCACAGAGCAGACATGCACAGATGGCTCTGCCAGAACAACCCTTCCCTACTTCTGGAAACTCTCAGTGTGATGGTGGTGGAGAGCTTCCAACAAAGACTCCAGAGCAGGCCAAGAGTGCTCCTGGGGCTGGGCGTGGTGGCTCACATTTGTAACCTCAGCACTTGCGGGTGGGATGGCTTGAGGCCAGGAGTTTGTGACCAGACTGGGCAACATAGAGTGATGGCATGTGTCTGTAGTACCAGCTACCCAGGAGACTGAGGTAGGGGATTGCTTGAGCCCAGTAGTTTGAGGCTGCAGTGAGCTATGATTGCACCACTGCACTAAAGCCTGAGCAATAGAGCGAGACCCTGTCTCTAAAGAAAAAGAAAGAAAAGAGTGCCCTGGAATTTTAAAAACCAAAGCTGGGAGTGAGAAGCTCTTTCCTTCCTCTTGACTAGAGAGAGTGAGGATGACCTGTGCCCCATGATACTGAGTACCACTTCTAATCCCTGAGGTTCCTAAAGTTGTCCTGGTTACTGCAATTCATTCCTTTTGCAACCTTCTCCAGGAATCTTCCAATGAATCCCCCTTTTAACTTAAGATAGTTTTGGTGAGGTTTCTGTTAACTGCAGCCAGGAGTCCTGACCAGTACCCCCTCAACATTTCCACCTTGACTTTTCCATTCTACCACGAGTATCCTAGTTCAGGCCCTCAGCAACTCTCACCTGGATTAATGCAACAGCCCAATGGGTCGCCCATCTCCAGTGCTGCCCCTCACATCCAGTGTCCACAGTGTAGGAACCAGAGTGACCACCTCAACGCCCCTGCTGGACTCTTCAGTGGCTCCCCATCGCAGAGGACAAAATCTAAATCTCTTAACAAGACACTTCCAACTTTCTGTAATCAATTCTGCTCTCCAGCCAAGTAACGGTTACTTCTTGCCTCACATTTTCTTATGTCCTGACTATACAGGGTTTGGGCTTAAACACACTCACACACCACACTGAACTGATTGGTAAGCAGGACGTTTTTCTTTCTGAAAGCTTTGAAGACCCGAAGAAGTTAAAGAAGAGTGGTTTTCTTTAGGCTCGCTTCTAGGCATCAAAGTCATCACACCTGTGTCTACATTTTAGTGCAGCAACAACCCTAAATATGGCTGTGGTGAGATTCTGGTGCCAGCGTACACGGCACACACACCAACAAGTAACTGGAAGAGAGAATCACAGACCATAACAAAAGGTTCTGATCACCCACCCATCTTTGTAGACTAAGCACCAGCGGAAACCCTTCCATGAGGCATTCTCACCCAGAGAGAGAAGCGTGCCCTTCCACCCTTCTGTGTACTTCCACTATCCTCTACGGAAGCTTCTAGCATGGCATGTGAGCTCTTGCTCCTTAAGGATAGGACCACATTTCTCTTACTTCTGGATCTCCAAGCCCTGCCAAATGATTAGTACATATTAGACACTTGTAAATGTTCACAGAGTGATGCATGCATTCTAAGGTAGGCAGAACACTGAGAGACACCTTTCTAAGAAAAAAAAAAGTACATTGAGTGTTAGGTTAGGAAACTTAGTCTTCTCACATTGAATTAGGTGAGCATATTCGAAGTCTCAAAAGATGTTAATTCCACTAACCCACTGTATAGTTAACCAAGTGACCATTTAATTTTGTGCATAATTTTAAAATAGGAGATGTCCAGAAATAAGGTATGATTTTTTAACTTTTAGAAAATTTCAAATGGAAAGAAAACTGCACAAGCAACCAAAACAAACTGGTAAATTAGACTCCATCAAAATTAAAAACTATTTGCTTCAAAGAACATCAAGAAAATGAAGACAATACAAAGAATGGGGAAAACATTTTATAATTTATATGTATCATGTCAATATATGATAAAGATAGGTGTATGTGTGTATATATCCAGAATATATAAAGAACTATTAAAACTCTACAGTAAAAAGACAACCCAATTTTTAAAAATGGGCAAAGAAGTTGAACAGGTATCTCTTTAAAGTAGATACGCACTGGCCAACAAGCACATGAAAAGATGTTCAATATCATTAGTCATCAGGGAAATGCAAATCAAAACGAGATACCTTTTCACGCCCATTAGGATGGCTACTATGAAAAACAAATATGAAAAAGTGTTGGCAAAGATGGAGAGAAAACTGGAACCTTCAAACATTGCTAATGGGAATGTAAAAGGTGCAGCCACTTTGGAAAACAGTCTGGCAGTTCCTCAAAAAGTTAAACACAGAGTTAACGTATAACCTAGCAATTCCACTTCTAGGTATATACTCAAAAGAAATGAAAATATACATCCACTCAAAAACTTATACACAAGTGTTCACAGCAGCAGCATGATTCATAATAGCCAAAAAGTGGAAACCACCCAAATGACCATGATGAATAAATAAACAAAATACGGTATATCCATACCATAGACTAGCATTCCACAACAAAAAGGAATGAAGTTTTGATACATGCTACAACACAGATGAACCTCAAACCCACGCTAAGTAAAAGAAGCCGGACACAAAGGGCCACATATTGTATGATCCTACTTGTACAGTATGTCCAGAATAGGTAAAGCCACAGAGAGAGAAAGTAGATTAGTGGCTGCCAGAGCCAAGAGAGAGGGAAGAAGGGAAAGTGACTGCCAATGGGTACGGGGTTTCTTTTAGGCGTAATGAAAGTGTTCCGGAATTAGACAGTAGTGATCAGTGTACAACTCTGTGAGTATACCAAAGATCACTGAACTGGATACTTTAAAACAGTTAAACTTTAGGGTATGTGAAATTATATCTTAATAAAGCTGTCATTTTTTAAAATGGCTGCACAGAGTCATATAACAGCACCTCTGGTGCAGGGCCCGGCTGAATCACCCTGCCTGCTACAGGATAATCTGTGGTAAAAACACACAATCTGTTCAAACAAGGAAATAATTTATTTTCCTACCAATAAATCCCTACAGCAGCCAACCATAAAACCAAATCCATAATAAAAAGAGGACAGAACAAAAGAGCATGCAATTCACAATTAGCTGGCAGGTACGGAATGGAATTAACCAAAGACTGTACAAAGAAAAATGTTTATCAGAACTGCTCATTTCCCTTTGATTACACTGATTTAAACAAGTCAAAGTCCTTTTAACTCGTGAAAAAATGTGCCAGCTTCGTTATTAGCACAGAGCAAGGAAAAACAAGCATTCTCTCCTCTAACCAAATTAACATCATGCAGAAGGTCTGTTTGTACTTGGCAGCCATGAACCTTTCATCTTAGAGCTCTGCTAAATTAAACAAGCCTATGCCGTATTGAACACGGTGAGCCAGACACCCTGGCAGACTCCTAGACTTCATCAGTTGATGTTGAAGAACACTGGAAGTAAAGAGGATGGTGAGAATGGTGGTGGTGCTGGTGATAAAGTAGCTTTATCTTCATTCCGTGCACCATTTCGACATCTGCAACAATGGAAATGTGCTAACAATACCTTTCTCTGTCAAAGACAGTATAGATTTTGGAGCCAGAGAGATCTGGATTCAAGGCACAGGTTTTTTAGGGGCTTTATTTGTTGTTACAGGTTTTTAATCTACTAGCTGCACACCCAAGGAAAAAGTTCACAATCTCACCGACCCCTTCTAGTCTCTAAACTTTAGGGGTAATTACACCTATCCTCACAGAACTGTTGTGAGAACAAAATGAGGTTGTGCACACAAAAGGCGCAGCACAATCATCAGGTATATGGACACCATAAAAATCTTTGCAGCTCTCCACTCTTCATTTTAGAGCTTAGATCACAACATATGTAACGGTCATCAGCCATCCTTCTTCTACCCAAAGGCAGCCACATGACTGAAAATCCTACACAGATTTCATGTTAAATAAATTATTCCCCTCCACCCAACACCCTCCCCACAGAATTGAAGGTAAGAAAGCCATGAATAAAGTCTTTTAAATGTATTAAATCAGGGCATGACACAAAGCATTCATTCACCTAAGAGGTATTTAAAAGCACTGAACTGAACGAGACACACCAAGAGAAACACTTACTATTAGAGGGAAATGCATATTTTGCAGTGCAGTAATTGGTAACCTTTCCATAAAGATTGATGCAATCTGATTATAATTCCCAAGTGTCAGCAATCAGTTCTTAAGGTAAAAGAAAAAGGAAGTGGGATGGTTTCAAGCACTCCAGAAAAGACGTAGGAGGATATCCTTTCCCACTGACAGCAATTAATGTTTGAGTGACGGATGCTAGAACATTCTGACTGAAAAACTTTGTTACATTAGAACAGACCGAAATATACTTAAAACAAAACTTATTGGGTTTAACACATACAAACACTTAACCCTCACCTTGATCTAGGTGTCCTCTCTGAACAAACTGAAGGAGGAAAAGCTTGTGTGAAATTCCAGTATTTGTCACTGCATAGCTGTAAGGGAGGAAATAATACTTTTCTGCCATGTTCCCATGTTGAATGTCTATTTAAAGAGAGTATCTAGACTCTGCAGTAAGAGAGTCAGACTCCTCTTGCCCAGCTCCGCAACACTTCTCCGCAAAGCTTCTAGGGTTAGGAAAGAAGGAAATTTCTCAAGGGGGATGGGACATTCAGAGATTAGAGATGTCCCCAGGGAGTTTCACTGAGCACTGAGCTCATTACAGAACTTATGGCCAAAGCTACTGTTCTCCCCTCCCCTTTCCAAAGCTCTACCCTTAAGACTGAGTTAATAACGTCCCTGGAAGAGACCAACTTAATTAAGGAAGCCCTGACTGTTGGCTTTGCTAGGAATCTATTATCTACACTGCATACAAGTGTAGTTTGTTTTCCTCCTACTGTAGTTCAACACTCTTATCCTGATCCTACAACAGTTTCAACTGAATATTCTACTGCCACAAATGCTGAATATGAAGACATAACTTTTCTCCTGTGCCCAACTTTCCAATCAAATGACCACTTACCCTGCCAGTCTAAACTTCAAGCTTTTTGACTAAAATAGGAAGAAACTGTTGCAAATGCACAAAATCCAACCCATTAAAGATGTAAAGAAAGTTTTAAAATCTTCTGTTTTAAGTACAGTAAAAAAATTTTTCACAAATGCAGCTAAGAGGAGAAATAAATAATACAGCCTTAACTTTAATTAAAACTTCTTTTAACTACTACTAACTCCTCACTTTCCAGGAATATTTTTAAGACCAGGGTTTTAAAGCATGCAATTAAAGAAATTAACTCATCAGTAAAATCAAAGCTACCATATAAGTGAATTCCTGTATTGCCACAGGAAAGAGATTCAAGAACCCAACACTCTATTTTAGAAAACAAATACAAGATTATACCACTAGCCACAATAAGACATCAGAGGGAAAAGTCCAGGAAAACTTCATTAATTTAGACCCTACTAACAAAGATTCAATAATGTCCTTTCACGTCTGCCTAGATTTAACTTTGGACTATCTATTAAGAAATGGGTTGCTAGGCAAATTAAAGTGCAAATAAAAATTGCTAGAGGATTATTTAATCAATTAAAAAATTTTTACATGCAAATGCTGCCAAAATACTATAGCTCGTGCACTCTTTAGAATTCCATACCCCAATGGAAACAAAGTGGATGAAACCAAAGACCAAAACATTGCTTAAATCTGTTAGATAATTGTTCCATCCTCTCTGTGTTTAGTTTGGCTATGAAAAACTGGTTTAGGAGTCAGGAAAACTTAATAGGCAGGATGCTGGACAAAGATTTATACATTCTTCTCAAGGGCTGGCAATCTATTCCTCTACTTTTGTTTTTAATAAATGCTGAACCATACAATTAAAATATAGTTCAACTTATCACCAATATAATTAAAAATATATTTTGGGGCATTCATTTTATCCTTGTCTTCAAATAACATAATTATGAAAAACAGTCTCATGTTTATGCTAAGAAACATACACAGGATTCTTTAACAAGATCTGGTATCCTACCTAGTTTAGATGAAACATGTTAAACAGGACTCTTTAAGAACATCTAGTATCCTACCTAGTTTAGATACTTACTTTGCCCTTAACAACAACAACAAAAAAACAAACAAAAAAGTAGATTCAGAAAATAAATGGAATAAAGTCCAAATCAAAATTCCAAACAAAATGTCATAAAATGTTATGGTAGCAAGTGTAACTATAATTATGCATGTCTAGTTTTAGGTACGTATAAAAATCACAGATGCTAGTTTTCTTATCCAAATTTAAGGCACTTTTCATTTACATCTTAATGCTAACTTAACAATGACAATACCATACACTAACCATTAATTCCTTCAGAAATGACGTGGGCGTTTGCTGTGTACGTGCCAGGTTATTGTATTAGGTGCTAGACGTAAACTAGTGAATAAAACACCCGTTGGACCACTTGGTCCCTGCCTTAGTAGTATACTGTCAACATTGTTAACTTGGAGTGAAAAGAAAAAGCACCCACATTAAAGGCAATCTATATAATAATAAGATGTATTTTATACCTAGGAAAAAGAAGTGACTTTTACTTGGCCTTTTTTTGTTTTTTGGAGACAGGGTCTTGCTCTGTTGCCCAGGCCAGAATGCAGTGGTACAATGATAGTGTACTGTAACCTCAAACTCCTGGGCTCAAGCAATCCTCCCTCCTCAGCCTCCTGAGTAGCTAGGGCTACAAGCACACATCACCACACACCTGGCTCATTTTTAAAAATTTTTTGTAGAGACAGGGTCTCGATATTGTACCCAAGCTGGTCTCAAACCCCTGGCCTCCAAGAGTGCTAGAATTACAGGTGTGAGCCACCATACCTGGGCTAATTGGTTTTTCTATTAAGTCCAAGAACAAACCATAGTCAATGATAGTCGGTATCTGCTAACCTTCCTTAAGTAACTCTTATTTGAATGAAATAAACTCTAAAGCAAACACGAAATTGGAAATGACACTTGTATCAGAAACTGGTAAAATCCTTTGGACAGAAGAGATTCAACATCAATATATATATGTTTACATGTGAATGCACAGTCACATAATTCACATAATTTAAGAATATTACATTATCATCCAAGTTTGTAAATCATATTCTATTAATATATACTATTCTGTAATTGGTACCCATACTTGAAAGATGTTAAGAAATTCTTAAAACAAACTCCCCTGTAAGTGAATAAAAAACAAACAAAGGTATTGCTCTCTAAGGAGGAAAACTTTTGGTATTCAAAACAGTAACACTTAGCTGACCAATGACATTTAAATATTTCTAACGAGTTAATCAAGGCAACACCTTAAAACAAAGAACTCAACATATTTTAACATTTTCATCACATTTAAAGTTCAACAGTGTCTCATTATGCATGAGAACCATTGGTATGTTCTCAATAAGAAAATTCTTTACTTAGTAAGAATATCAAATGAAACATGTCTTTGAAAACATAAAAGGTATACTCCAATCAAAAACCTTGCTATCTCAGAAAAAATACTATTTTTTTCTCCTATTTGATTGGCAAAGATTAAAAAGTTCAAGAAGTTACATACAGAAGAATGTGGAGCAAGATGGTAGAATAGGACTCTCCGGTGATCATCTCCCTGCAGAAACATTAACTTGAACAACTACCCATGCATGAAAATACCTTCACAGAGCTAATAAAAACAGGGGCGAGATCACAGTAGTGGTTATAGCACAACAATGAGAAAAAAATGCATCGAAGAGGGTAGAAAGTACAGTTTTACATTACCCGTGTCACCCCTCCCCAGCCCCAGGCAGGACATGTGGAGAGAGAGATCATCCACTTGGGGGAAAGAGGAAAGTGAGCATAGGACGTTGCCTTGGACCCTAACACAGGCCCACCGCAGTAAAACCCAGCACCATGCTGACCCCCTATGGCCCCTGACTCTAAGCCAGTAGCCAGGGACTGAGCCTCCAGACCTGTCCCAGCACCAGGGCGACACCTACAGCCCCTGTGCCGCAGACTCCACCTCCAGTCCACATCACCACCGTCCAACTACACATCCTTGGGCTCTGGAAACTCTCAGTGGCCGGTATGCCCTTAGCAGCCGCAGGCTTCAAGCAACCAAATTGGAAAGAAAAGAAGTTAAATTGTCCCTGTTTGCAAATGACATAATCTTATATATAGAAAGCCCTAAAGACTCTACCAAAAAACTGTGAGAATTAATAAACAAATTCAGTAAAGGTGCGGGACACAAAATCAACACACAAGAATTAGTAACATTTCTATACCATAACAGCAAACTATCTGAAAAAGAAATTTAAAAAAAATCCCATTTACAATAGCTGCAAGATAAAATAAAATACTTAGGAATAAACATAACTAAGGAGGTGAAAGATTTCTACACTGAAAACTATAAAACACTGATGAAAATGAAGACAACGCAAATAAATGGAAAGATTTATGGATTTAAAAAGTTAATACTGTGAAAACATCCATACTACCCAAAGCGATCTACAGAGTCAATGCAATTCCTATCAAAATACCAATGACATTTTTCACAGAATTAGAAAAAAAAATCCTAAAATTTATATAGAAGCACAAAAGACCCTGAATAGCCAAAGCAACCTTGAGTAAAAATACAAAGCTGGAAGCATCACACTACGTAACTCAAATTGTAGTACAAAGCTACGGTAACCAAAACAGTACAACACTGGCATTAAAAACACACACACGGACCAATGGAACAGAACAGAGCCCTGAAATGAATCTACACACTTACGGTCAACTGATTTTCAACAAAGGTGTCAAGAACACACAATGGGAAAGGACAGCCTCTTCAATAACTGATGTTGGGAAAGCTGGATATCCACATGCAGAAGAATGAAATTAGACCCTTATCTCATACCACCTACAAAAATCAACTCAAAATGGATTAAAGACTTAAATGTAAGAACTGAAACTGATATTATAAGAAGAAAACATGGGAGGAAAGTATCACGACATTGCTCTGAGCAATGGTATTTGGCTATGAACCCCAAAACACAGGCAACGAAAGCACAGATAGACAAAATGAGATCACATCAAACTAAAAAGCAAGGAAAGCAATCAATAGAGTGAAGAGACAACCTACAAAATGTAAGAAAATATTTGCAAACTATACATCTGATAAGCGGTTAATATCCAAAATTTATGACTCAAACTCAATAGCAAAAAAACACAAATAACCCAATTAAAACATGGGCAAAGGACCTTAACAGACATGTCTCAAAAGAAGACAGACAAATGACCAACAAGTATATGAAAAAATGCTCAACATCACTAATCATCAGGGAAATGCAAATTAAAACCACAATGAGTTATCACCTCACTCCTGTTAGAATGGCTATTATCAAAAACACTAAAGATAACAAATGTTGGTGAGAATGTGGAGAAAAAGGAACCCTTGCATACTGCTGGTGGGTATGTAAACTAGTACCGCCATTATGGAAAACAGCAGAGAGGTTCCTCAGAAGCTTAAACACAGAACTACTATATGATCAAGCACTCATACTGTTAAGGAGATATCTGCATCCTGTGTTTACTGCAGTATTACTCACAGCGGCCACGATATGGAATCAATCTAAGTGTCCGTGAATGGATGGTAAGAAAATGCAGTGTACATACACAATGGATACTATCCAGCCATAGAAAAGAAGGAAATCCTGCTATTTGGAACAACACGGATGAACCTGGAAGACATTATGTTAAGTGAAATAAGCCAGCCATAAGAAAGATAAATACCACATGATCTCATTCATACATGGAATCTAGAAACGTTGATCTTACAGAAGCAGAGAAGAGAAT
>CAUYPO010139182.1:0-33933 GCA_963574435.1 Cheirogaleus major | reverse complement strand
GTATATGCTCACAATGGAATATTACTCAATTCTAAGAAACGACAGCAAGCTAACACCGTTTATGCTATCCTGGATTAAGCTTAAGCCCGTTATCCAAAGTGAGGCGACATAAGATATGGAAAGTGGGCTCGACATCTACTCGCCATCAAATTGGTACTGACTGATTAAAACTATGGTGCTCAAATGGTGGTAGTGTTCACCAGGGTTTCGAGGGGGGGGGCAAGACCCACATCATAGGGAGGTGGGAGCATTGTCAGGGGGAAGGGCAAACCTCTAACCCTTCTTATGGAGAGGCAAAGTTATACAATGTATCCAAAATGTAAAAAAAAAAAATCTCTTGTCGGATGGAGGGCAGGCGGGAGGGGGGAGGAAGTGTAGAGAAAAATAAAAAAAAAAAAGAAGTTCCCTTGATACCACCTCCAATCACTCACCCTTCCCTCTTTCTCAAAGCTAACCACTATCCAGACTTCTACCATAAGTTAGTTCTGCCCATCTTTGAGATTCATATAACTTGAATCACACATTATGTATTATTTTACATATTCTATTTCTTTCAATCAACATTATGTTTGTCAGATTTATTAATGCTGTTGCATTTTATCATAATTTATTCATTCTATTGTTGATGAGCATTTGTTTCCAGTTTGGGCGATTAAGAAAAATATTTGTATTTTGGAACACATTTCTAAACATTTCTCTTGGATATATATCTAGGAGTGAAATTGTTGGTCATATAGTGTACATATGTTCAACCTTAGTAGATAGTGTGAAGCAGTTTTCCAAAGTGGTTAAACCAATTTATAATCCCATCTACAGTGTAATGAGAATTTTTATGGCTTGACATTCTTAGAGACACTTGATATATTCAGTCTTTTTGTCATTTTAGCAGTATATGGTATTTTCTCATTGTTTTTTAAAATATTGTTATTTTGAGATAATTGTAGATATACATGCAGTTATAAGAAATAATCCAGAGAGATCCTGTGTACCCTTTGTCTGGTTTTTCCTGATGGTAACATCTTCCACAACTATTAATACAATGCATTATTACAATCAGAGTATTGACATTGATACAGTCAAGAGAAAGAACATCTTCATCACCACAAAGATCCCTCATTTTGCCCTTTGATAGCCACATCTAATTCCTTCCTACCTCACTCCTCCTTAATCCCTTATAACCACTAATCTCTTCTCTATTTCTATAATTTCATCATTTCAGGAATGTTCTATAAATGGAATCACGCAATATGTAATCTTTGGGGATTGGCTTTTTTTTGCTCAACATAATTCTCTGGAGATTCATCCAGATTGCTGCGGAAAGACAGCTGGAAAAGCATGTGGCCCCTTGCCCATCACACACATATATTCATGGGGAACCTGGTGCTAAACTGTACGTAGATAGCCTGCTTCAGGGTTTCATACGTACAGCTCCCTCGCTGTGATCTATTAAAAATCATTCCTCAACACAAGGGTTTTTTTAAAATAATATATTTATATGTCTTTTTTGGTAAAATGTCTGTTCAAATATTTTGCCCATTTTTCTATTGTATTGTCTTTCATTAGCTTACTGATTTATAGGAGTTCCCTGTATACTCTGGATGCAAGCTCTTTACCAGTTATTAATACAAGTGTTACAAATATTTTCTTTCTTGTGGCCTACCATATCCCTCTCTTTATGGTTTATTTTGTAGAACAGAAGTGCTTGATTTTAGTGTTGCATAGTTTGTTAATCATTTTCTTTGTGGTCTGTGTTTTGTTGTTGTTGTTGTTCTATTTAAGAATCGTTCACTATTCTGAAGATGTGCTTTTTTAGTACCTTCTAGAAATTTTATCACTTTACTTTTCATATTCAATTTGCAATTCCTTGATCTTCTGCATGGTTTGAAATAGAAATTATTTCATTATATTTTTCCAAATGAATATCTGATTGATCTAGCACAATGTACTGAGTAGACTATACCATGTGCGCATCTATTTCTAGATTCTCTACTGTATTTCACTAGTCTGTTAGTCTATCCTTGTAGTAACACCACCAAGTCCTCTATTTTTTTTCCTTTTTCTTAAAGATGGTTTTATTATCTTTAGTTCTTTGCATTACCATATGAATTTTAGGATTATCCTGTCAACTTCCACAAAAAACAAAATGATCTGTTACTTGGATTGGAGTTGCATTTAATCTATGGATCAGTTTTTAATATAATCCATTAACATGTTCTATCTCTTTATTTATTTAGGTCTCTTAATTTTCCTAACAGAACTTTATAATTTTTTGTGTCTGAAGGTTTTTCATGTCATTTAATTTATTCCTCAGTGGAGTCAGGTTGGAGAACTGCTCTCCACCTCCAATCCTTTGCTTCACTTCCCTACCAATTATGTGAGGCCTGCCAGAGGTTTATCACAATCAAGGACTGTTCCACCTGCTCCTATAGGTGAGCTGCCTGAGGAGCAGAACTGAGGCCCTCCTAAGGGAACATGTAATGACCCACAGAAAAAGAAGATGCGATATCTATCCTACAGTGAGGCTTAACACTTGGTGAAAATTCACCACACAGCCAGCCACTGCTATTAGAGTAGGAGTTATAGTCCTCAAAAATCCTTTTTAGGACAGGGACACACGTTTCATATTCTTGAGATGGGAGTAAAGAGTATCACCTGGATAAAAAGTAAAATTTCTTTGCAGAAAAACCAAGAATTTCTACAAGAATGTGTCAAGATAATATTTTTTCTGATATTAACTTATATTTCCTGCCCTAATATTTCCTCCTTTCTATCTCCCCGCCAATTAAGACAAATAAAAGATAGTCTTTATAATCTCAGGGAAGGGATGTGAAAAGATTTAGAGAGTAAATTAATTATGTAGAACAGAAACACAAGGGAGAAAAATGCCCAGAGAGTAGAAAAAGTTCCCTTGGATTGGAGGGATGGGAGGAGAAAATAGGGTTGCTTTGAGCAACTTTCTGAGATTATGACTGAAGACAGATAAGATCTTGAGCAGCATTCTCCAGGTTCTACGAGTAGCACAGAAGCTGAAGGATTCTGTACTACAGAACCCTTAGCACAGAACTTACAGGTCTTGCTGACTAAATCAATGAACATCTCAGCAATAGCCTGTGTGTCCCTCTTCTCTGCCTTGTTACTAGGTCATCTCTCTGGTACATAACCCAACCCTGGAAGGGATCGAAGAGACTGATGCTAGGATTTCCAAACAAAGCCCAGTGTGACAGAACTTGCAGAGAAAGAGTTTTATTTTTTGTATTTCTGAGTTTATTGTTTGAGGTACATAACTAGTATATTTTATCCTACCATACCTAATATGACTAAATATAGTATTTCCCAAAATGTTATAAGGGTGAAAATGGGGGTTCCTCAGTTAAACAGCTCTGTAGTCCAGACTGTTAACAGTGATCAATTTTTATGGTTCACAAAGCAAGGCATTGGTAGGTGATCAGTTCAGGAATTGGTCTGGGGTCCATAGCAGAAAAACAAAGGCACTAAAAGCTGACACTCTTGAGTTGGGGCCAGCTATCTTTCTAAAAGGCGTACTGAAAGGTGGCATTCAGCCAAGCCAGGTTAATTGGGCCAGGACTTCTTCTTCTCCAAATTACCAATTCCCATAGAAAATTTAAACTCAAGAGTTAGCCTCAGGAGGTAGATGAGATTAGGGTTTTAGCCTTCCAGGGAATTGTCACAACACACTAGAAGCATATGCTTCAGAGGAATGCAATGTGATATTGCCAGCTACCAGGCGGCAAAAAGATCTAGCTGAGTTTCTCATGGCCTACTCAAACCAGGGGCTGCTAGAAGTGAGTCTCTGAACAAACATCATCTGAATATACTTTAAAAAAGCTCTAGCCACTTGGTGAGGCAATCTCTTAAACAGACATTAGTATTTTCCTTCTCTCCTCTGCCTCATCAGCAGGGGAACAAACATTGTGATGAGGAATAAAAGTAGAAAGTGTATAAAGACAGAGTCTATCTCTCTTCTATTTTTTAAATTTCATGGTTAAAGACATTTTGGAGACATCATATTAAACAAAGCTAAATACATTTCTTTATAGCACTGCTTCTTGGAACGTTTATTAATAATAATATGAAATCCTGAGAAAGGGAGTATTATGTATATGTATCCCAAACTCACTTAAGCTACATAATCCTTTTTTTAAAGAACATGGTATAAAGGTCTAGTGTACTGCTGAATACCTTTTGAGACATGTTAGACTATTTGTCTGTATACAGTCAGCAACAGGGATGGGGGTTCTCAGAATACAAGGGAAATATCCAAGTTCATTCCAACCTAGTGGTTAAACAACATCCATATTTTTTTTAAAAATATAATTAGGCAAGTATTCTTCTCTTCACAGCTGAAATGGTAGTAAATATCAAAAGGTTGAAAGTCCTTTCATCTGTGTATAGGCTACAAATGTTTTGAGGCTTCAGCAGGTTATCAAGTGTTTTAATGACCCTGTTTTCCAGAACAAAACATCCTGGAGAAAATATTTCTTTCTGAGCCTTTGGCTGCTGTAGAACAAGATAAACAGGTTTTATTGAAAGAGAAAAAAGATAACTTTCACTTCAAGGAAGTAAACATGTTATTCGAAAAAATAAGTACATTTATCATCAAAAATGCCTAATTATATTCTGAACTTCAACTTTACAAATGTATTCACATTTCTATTTACTTCCCATTGGCTTCTCCACCTTCTCCCTGAAACATATTCCATTTTTAAAGATTAAATTTTTTCTTGCATACTCAGTCATCCCCCAGTACACACACACACACACACACACACACACACACACACACCTTTTTTATCTTTCTCTAAAATACATACAAGGTCATTTCTTACCATCAAATACTTCCCTCATAGAAATCAGTTGTGTTCAGTTTTGTTCTAGATTGGGCAAACATGGAATTAAAAGTGAGTATTTATTAGTAATTGAATTCCTGATAGGGGAGAGTTAAACTGTGTAAAGCCTCCTTTTATTATGTCTTTGTTTAACTTACATAAACTAGAGTTAAGACACCCCAGGTACAACCTTGTTGGAAAAAAACCTGAAATCGAGCTGCAACAGTTAATTTGTTCTCATTTTGAATTTCAGCAATTGAATAAAAATGAAATTCTGTATGTAAAACACTTTTCAATTATTTGCATTTATCTCCTTTTCTCAATAAAATACACAAAACTCTTCTCAAAGAAAGGAGTTATTGTTGGATGGACAAATATGGTGGTATCTAAAGTCAAATTAGTTTTTATCAGTGAGTGACATGTAACTAAAAAATATCAGTATAATTTTAGTAAGTAGGATTAAGAATCTTAACAGTTGCCAAGAATAACAGACCATAAGACATATTGAGCATATTCACCTCTGGTTTTCAGGTAAAAACATAAGAGAATAAGGTGAAAGAATGTGCAATGCAATGTGTAATTGTCAAGTTTAGCATTTTGTCTTGTGACAGCCTTCAGCTCCTTCCCTGTTTAGGACCTCTGTGCCTCCAGATAGTCTCAGTGTCTCAGCCATCCTACTGCAGCATTCAACACACTGGAAAGGGCAGGATTTCAGACCTGAAGACTGCTTCCCACTGTCCGTCACGCCACAGATACACACAAGGCCTGATCCAGTGATGTGAACAAAGATAAATTGTTGTTTCTTGCGCTTTTTAAAATTTGTCCTCTGATCTTTATAATTTCTTATAATAACTATTCAACTTATTTTGATAGTCAAAAAATAAGACACCGAGTGGGCTCCGTGGCGGCCTGTGGGCGCCAGGCTGCCCCCGGGAGGAGCGGTGGGCCGGCGGCCCCGGCGCTGCTAGGCGGCGAGAAGGCAGAATTCCCACTGCTGATTAGTCAGCAGTGGAAATTCTGAAGAAATGCAAGCAGGAAAAAGAAATTAAATCAAGCCCGAGGAGTGATACGACGGGCGTGAGGGCGGTCAAGTTCCCCTACTCAGACTTCATGTCCTGTGACCGGACAGCCCATCTGAACGCAGTCCCTGACGTCCAGGGAGACTCGGAGGATGTGAGCACGAGGAAGCTGCCCGGAGACAGGGGCGAGCTGGCACTGGACGGGGCAGAAGGACAGCCTGGCAACCAGCCCCAGAGCAGCGATGGCACCACCTCATCTTGAGTCGGGCCTTGTCCGAGGAGGCTGGAAGAAAGACATGCTGTCTTCTCCTGGAAGGGGAACTCTGGCACTGGGCTGGCAGCCTCTTCTCTGAGCTCCACATCCCAGGCAAGCCAGGCCAGTCTGAGATGCTCCCTCTCCCCAGAGGCCTCTGTGGCCTCTGCTCCGGGAAAACCCTCTGCCCACACCCACAGACTCCACATTCCCACCACCCTCGCGCCATGCCCAGGTACACTTTCAAGACACTGTAACCACGGGATGTTATTCATTCAGCTGGCGCAGGGACTCAGGGGCTGGGCCCCGCCAACCAGGACGAGCAGCCCATGCAGGAGCACTCTTCTTGTGGGCGGCCTGGGCAGGGACTATGTCCCAACACCAACCCCTCTTCTCCAGCCTCAACATTCT
Organism: Cheirogaleus major; assembly: GCA_963574435.1. Classification (NCBI taxonomy): domain Eukaryota; kingdom Metazoa; phylum Chordata; class Mammalia; order Primates; family Cheirogaleidae; genus Cheirogaleus; species Cheirogaleus major. The sequence goes on along the minus strand of CAUYPO010139182.1, from coordinate 27,403 downwards.
GGGTCAACACATTCTTATCTCTTTTTTAAAAAACATTGTTAAACTTTTTAAATTTTTAGACCTTTTGTTCAGCAGAGAGAGTTGACAATCAATTTACATTTTTTAAAGTCATTTTAAGGTAAATTCTCCCCATCTATATGGCAGCTCTGAGGTTCTCTCATGGAGCTTCATAGATCCCTTTTTAGGAAAGGGATTTTGGCTCAAAACTATCTGACCATCTCTTTGCCCTATCTACCAAGATAAGTAACACCTAGGGCCCAGGAAATAAATGCTGATGATCTGTGAAAAAATAAATAAGACACCATTGGAAAGACAAAACACTAATAAAAATTATTATCCAAACTGGCTTCTTATCCCAGCAATGTTGGATTTTTATGGTATTTTTAAAGAGCAATAATGAGAAAAGTAAAATGGCATGTAACAACCTGGCATATTGAACAAGTCCAATAATATGTTGACCATATGAAATTATAGAGATCTGACCATGTTGGGCACACAAAATGGCTGTTTCATAGGGTTCAGTCTAATAACAAAGCACACAAACCTTATCTACACTGACTTGCTGCTGACTCTCCAGACCCTGAAGCTGAAGATCTCATGTGTAAACTTAGGAGTTCCTCTAATCCTGTGGTCCCCAACTTCTGACCAGACAGGTACCAGTCCTGCTAGGAACGAGGCTGCACAGCAGGTCAGCTGGGGGACTAGCCAACAAAGCTTCATCTGTATTTACAGCCACGCCCATCGCATCACCGCAGAAGCCCCGCCTCCTGTCACATCAGCAGGGTATTACATTCTCATAGGAGCACAAACCCTGCTGTAAACTGCACGTGGGTTGGATCTAGGTTGCAGGCTGCTTATGAGAATCTAATGCCTGATGATCTGAGGTGGATCTGAGGTGGTAACACTAATGCTGGGGAGCGGCTGCGAGTACAGATTATCATTACCAGAGAGGTTTGATTGCACAATAAATGTAATGCACTTGAATCATCTTGAAACCATCCCCTCTTCGCCCCCATGGAAAAATTGTCTTCCATGAAACTGGTCCCTGGTGCCAAAAAGGTTAGGGACCGCTGGCTTAATCTATGTGAGGCTGACATGGTAATAATGGTAGCTGCTATTAATACTTATGATGTACCTATTATGTGCAAGGAATTTTATATTATTTATCTTATTTAATCGTTACAAACAAAATATTGGTAAAAGGCAAAAGATTTATGGGATCTGAAGAAGAATGGTAAAGATGGTAAATTATATATATATATTGTTTTTACCTAAATAAAAAATTTTTACAAAGCATGCTTACATTTGCTTTGTAAAAAATATATATATTGATATATCCATTTTGCAAATAAGGACATGGAAACTCAAGGAGGTTAAGTAACTTGCCAAATTCATGCAGTGAATAGGAATGCTATCCTTTGAACTTAGTTTTTTCTTACTCCAAAGTGGGCACATCACATCCACTCCCACTAATCATGTAAGTTCATTATTGTTTAATTCAGTTTTGCTTCAAAACCATTTGTTTTATTATGTTTTCAAGGTGTCAACTGGAATTAAAATAATTACTTTCTCATTCACTGCTATTAATATTACTAGGAAAAACAAACCATAGTTGAAATACATGAGTTCAAAATAAAACTAATAGTTGTAAAACTTAGCTACTCTAACTAAAAAATAATAAAAAGTACAGAACAGTTTAAATTTTCTCTTCACTACCTGGTTTCCTCTAACCCTGGTTAGACTGTCACTTGCAATTCTTCAAATGGCAGGTAATGGAGACCAGCCTAAATAACCTTCATTTTTTAAAAAGTACTTTTTGTACAGACTCTGACGAATCTAACAGAGCTTAATGGTTTTTTAAAAATGAAAACCTTCTAGGTGTCAAGTGTAGCCAGGTGAATGTACCTTTGAGGTTTGCCCTTTTTTTAGATCCAATACTTTACAGAAGCAGCCAGGGGTGCTTCCATGCATCCTGCTGCCTGGCCCAAGTGTGATCTGTCAAAGAAAGTACATATCACACTCCCTGTGAGAGCACCTAAGGAGGGAAATACAGAGAGCCTCGGTACACCTTTCAGTCAAATGTACATATACTTTATTAACTAACAAATTTACCCAAGGAATCTTACTAAAATGTTATAGCATATAGTTTAAGGAAGCATATGTTTGAAATGTTCATTATCAGTGGTTGCTTTATAATTTTCTTAAGAGTTAATGCAGGACATATGTGTTTCCAGTAAAATGACAATGAAACTTAATTTAATTTGAATCTTTGCCATCCCAGTGCTGCCTATTATTTTTAAAGTCATCATTCCTATATTTTATCAATCGTACAGCACACTTTTCCTCACATTTTAGCATCTCTGAAATCAGGATATATCTTACAACTGATGATATCTTGCAGTTGTTGTTGGCCCAGAACACAGTTGTAATATAGTTTTCATTGCAGGCACATGTATGAATGTCTTAATTATTCCTGTTTGATATAGCTGGACAATGGCAATTCCTTGATATTTCAGTCAAGAAAATTTTAAGACTAACTTGAAGTCATATAAATTCCAGGCATTGTCTAAGAGCCTTCCTTTGACACCTTCTTGTAAGTCAACAAAGTGCCAACATCAAAGCATACAACTTCAAAGAAAATATCAGAAACAATAGTTGAGAATTCTTGTTGGCACTGAGGACAATAATATTTAGAACAATAAGTATTTTGATAATTCTGAGTATAAGAGTTAGATTTATAAGAATTTGATTTTGAATGTGAAAATGTTTTAGAAATGCTTTATTTTGCTTACATTTTCCTTTTCACAGGAGTGAAATATGATTTCTACAACCTCTGTCTAAATAAATCTAAAATAAATCTTTTAGTTGGTTCAAAATAAAAATCCTAAGTGATAAAATGTTATTTCATAGTTTAATAGAGTTTATTTCTTTCTTAGTGATACATAAAATAATGGTACATTTTACAATCATGGGTATCTTAGATTGGTAATAACCTAAGCTAAAAATAATCAGAGGCTTCTACAATATCTTCTTCACTCTCTGTACCCAATTAATTATAAGATCTTGTCTATTTTACTTCTGGAATATAATTTTAATCTGACCATCATTCTCCATTACCACTGTTTCTTCCCTACTTATGGTCCTCATAATTTCTTCCCGGATTGTTACAATAGTCTTTTGTAGATCTCTTTGCCTCTGGTCTCTTCCCAGACCAATACATTCTTCTCAATGATTGAGTGAACTCCATCAAATGTGGTTACATTCAGGTTACTACTGGTTAAAAGCCCTCAATAGCTTCCCATTTCTTAAAGCATAGTTGGTACATGAATTATAAGCATGTCCTCTCCCTACATGCCAATGGCTAATCAACTAAAGTTCTTTCTCTCCTTTCATTTGTATGCTCAATCAGAGCAGAATTTGTGTCTACCTTGTCATTCCAAGTCCTTTTCATAGTACTGGCACCTAATGTGGTTTCAAAAAATTTTGGTGAATGGATAAATGAGCCCAATATGCATCACAATTCATCTAAACACCAAACTCCAGGCAGCCACTACCTATCTCTCCTATCTCTCAGAGTAGTCATTCAAGGTTAACCATCCCTAACCTATGGGATGAAGCCCTAAACTCTTTAAACAGTAATCAATATCATTCGAAGTCTTTCCCTTCCGTTCTTTTACAGTCTCATCTCTTGTCCCTCTCTGTCATGCCCCCTTATACTCCAATTACATCAGACCACATTTCCTCAATAATCTTGCCAAAATTCCTCACTTCTTTCTCTGTGCTCTCCTTACACTGAGTTAATTGTATATGTCTGTTTTCCCTCTAGAAAGTGAGCTCTTGGTAGAATTATGCCATAGTCATTTTTTATGCCCTGAATGCCTAGCACAGAAAATGTGCTGAAGTAAAATGTTTATGGATGATTGTATTAGTTTCCCAGAGCTACTATAACAAGTTACCACAAACTGGGCAGCTTAAAACAACTGACATTTATTCTCTCACAGTTCTGGAGGCCAGAAATCTGAAATCAATGTATCAGTAGGACTGCTCTCCTTCCAAAGGGTGAGGGGAGAATCATTTCTATTCGTTTCCAGCTTCTCTTGGCTCCAGGTATTTCTTGGTGTCCATCCTCACATAGCTTTCTCCGTTTCTCTGTATGCATCCTTCCTCTCTGTGTCTTTTATAAGGACACTTGTTATTGCATCTAGGGCCCACTTGAATAATCCAAGATAATCTCATATTGAGATTGTTAGCTTAATTACACATGAAAAAAACCCATCTACCAAATAAGTTCACATTTACAGATCCTGGGATTTGGACATATCCTTTTTGGGACCCACCATTCAACACACTAAATAATTTTCTAGCACACACATTTTCCTCACAAATAACTGTATGAGTATAAAAGCTATAAACTGTAAAAGTAGATTTCGGAGACCACACAAACACACACACACACACAACACACATACAAAACCCACACATTTTAAATAAAGCTAATACATACTCATGTTGCTTTAATTTCAGGCTAATGTTGCCATTTTGCATTACTGCATTTTTACTGATGTTAGAATTATGGCCTTTCTATGGCATATCATTAAAATGCAAATAAGTAATTCCATTACAGAATATAAAATATGATCTCATCTCTCCACATTCAAAGTAAGCATGTATTTTATTCACATACTTTCCAAAGACAAGTCAGCTATAGATAAAAAAAGATTATAGGAGCACTATCAACTTCCTGCTGTTACTAGCCCAAGAGAGCTTTGCCATCCCTTATTGGTTCCTCTTAACCCTGTCCACAAATTTGTAAATAGTCCTTTCCTTAATTTTCCTTTAATCTCCTATTTCTAGTGTAACATGTTTCTTTCTGTGATCATGAAAACAGTAATCATCATCAGGAGTGACCCCAGGGAAGGAATCTTTAAAATGGGATTCTGTAATTGAGTTGCTAACACATTTGAGGAGAATGCAGATAACCTCCTTGCCATAGGGAAATATGACAAATGACAGGTAGTGGCATCACTATTTCTTTATCATCTATGGTGGCATGGAATAGAAGTAGGTGGAAGGTAAAATATTGGAAGATCAAATGACTGTAATACTTGGTCACTTTGGGGACAATGGTGATTAAAAGATTGTGACTTAGACTAGTTATTTCTGATTATTCTAGAGAGTACATAAAGAGAAGAAAACAAATTGAAAACCTTGAATGCCAAAATCAATGCTTCAGGGAAAATTAGAAAGCCTTTATGGTTGTTCCAAAGCAATCCTTTATCCCTAATAGATGTAGAGTAGATATGGTTGATAACCAAGCCATGGCCTGACTCTCACTGTTGGAAAGTTGTGGTAGTAAGTAAATGTGCAGCCTTGTCAGGTTTCTTAGGTTAATTTGATCAGATAGCAGAAGTAGCAAGCACCCCACATCCCTTCCTAAAACACATGAATACCAAAGGGTAGGAGGTAAGCATCATAAAAGTGCTGGGGCCTTCAGTGAAGGTTCTAGGCATTTGTATAGTCTGGAGCTTGTTGCGATACCTCTTCAAAAATGAGAGACACATTTTATTTCCACAAAGAAAGAGGCATAATTTGGTGAGTTTCTTTGGATATAGGAAGCCATGTATATCAGGTTTGGGCATGTTGCTCCAATTTATTTGTTGGTGATCTGGAGGGCAGTTTTGAATGGTGTCAAAAGCATTAAAACATTCTACAGCAGGTGCAGTTGCAGAGGACCCAGAAGACCCATTTTTATTTAGAATCGGTGGCAGAAAGAGAGGATCTATGGAATATCCAGCAAGCCTCTAGGGTTTTGGACTAAGATTATGTCCTCCTGGCTTAACCAATTTCCACTTGAAAATCAGTTCCTGTCTTGCTTCAGTAGAGAGACTGAAGCCCTGACCAATGGACTTTGAGTGCAATCTGAACTTCCCACATAATGATCCACTGAATTATTAAATCGTATATGCACAGTGATGTTTCAATGTTAAATGAAAAGGGAATGTATGAGATTGAGCTTTAGCAGATCCTGAAGGTCTACTAAATTCATTGTCAGGTGGCTCAGAATCTCATGGGGTCTGCTCCTACCACTTTGCCACTTCTTTCTTAACTTGCATCCATGGCTCAGCACTGTACCCTGACACATGCCGGAAAGTGGATAACCACTGCATTCCAATTCCACTCAGATGTGGCCCTGAAAGACAGTGGTTAAGGAACCCCGCCCCCACCCAAAACAAAACATGTAGGTGCCTACTTCCTAGGGACATGTACAAATCTATGTTGATTCATGAGGGCCACTAAGAAGTTGATTAGTTGGTCAGGGACATGGAAAGAATAACATTGGAAGAATGGTAACAAGGAGGAATGGGGAGGGACATGTGGGTGAACTTGGAATGGACATATGCTCCATGTAATTGTCCACTAGAGGGCATCCACTGTGGAGAAATATTTTAATAAATCCATGAGCAAGATGACCGGACCCATGGATATTGTCATTTTTTAATTCCAGCTACTCTTAATGCTTATTGAATGGGCCAATGAACAGAGTGCCCTAGGGCAGGGATGGGGGCCTTGCATGGGCTCAACAATATGGACTTTCCCTCACTGAAGCTGAACACTGGCTACCCCATTCCTGTCGTCACACACAGTCTCTTCAGTTTGCCCCTGTGCTTCACATCATCCCTGGGAGAAAGACACTGCAAGTAGGAAAAGTTGGAGCAACAAAGACCAGTACTTGAAAGACAGATTTTACCCACTTTACATTTGTGCCCAGCATCTTTTCCCTCTCACAGCTACTTCCTTAAAGTGATGTAATGTACAGATTATGGCTATTTGGGATGGTTTTCTACTCATTTCACTCTTTACATAGATGGGAATTTAAGTCTTTTTAGAAGAGAGGCATTATAGAGGAAACGACTACTTTCTGATAATTTATTTTTAAAATTTTATTTGACTTGCAGCTATAAATACCTAAAAAATTCATCAAGTTGCAGAATGCAAATCTCTACTGATCTGGGCCTTGAAGGTGCTCCAAGTATCCCCCTTAGCTTTCCAAAGCACATGCTCAGACCCTTCATTTATATAAATTTGAATACCTTTATTAGGAAAATGTAGAAAAGTTTAGACATGGAAACACTCCTTTGAAGTAACCAATTGATTGGTTTCATTTACAAACAGGGAACTTGAATCTCAATCAGATACACTGTTTCATGAACAGTGAAGAGGGTGGATTGGGCCTTAGACTTCAGAATTGGGTCTTAGACCCATCCTTCTGATTCAGGGTACTCAGGATAATTTAGGCAGGAATGTTTCCCTGGCATCCCTAGAACATACTCCCCTATCTTTGTAAACAGACCAACAAATGCAGTTAATTAATAAAAAAAATAATAATGAGAGGGAAGCACCAGACCATCATTTGGAGATATGAGAATCCAGTTTCACATGGTCACTGAACACATCAGAATATCTTTGTTCTTTCCATTAGCATATAGCGTGTGTTGATGTTAGAGTCTGATGTGACTTCTGCCAGCAACTCGGTCCCTTCAGAATTCAATTTTTCTCAAATCAACAGAGCTATCCTTTAAATACACTGATAGATGGCACAGTTCATTCATTCCTTTAGAAGGAAAGAGAGTTTGATGGGAGGTGGTTGACAGGTAATCACTGTCATTTTTGTCTGAGTTCAAAATATATGGTGATGCTAGCATTGCATGATATTTTCTTTGGTCTTCTGGTTAAAATTCAAAGTCTTATAAACCAACAAAAGAAGAAAATTTACTTATATTTATTTATATAGATGTATATATGTGTACATACCTCTGTGTGTATATATGTTTTTTATTTATATATGTAATTTTTTAATCCAGCAGCAAAAATTGTAGGCCAATTTCGTCTCTTTAGGCCATAATTTATTGGTCCCATAACTCCTTCAGTTTCAATTTCCTTATTTAGATTTCTACAAATTAGTCATCATTTAGAGTCTGCATTTTCATTTTGTAAGAAGGTCCTATGATCACTTTAAATTTAGGCTGTTTGAGCTGTGAAAATGCTTGTAAAAATAAACATGCTTTGTTTAATCTGTTCTGGTTGTCAAAAAACTGCACCTGATTCATGCTTTTGTTCATTTTCTTTTGCCTTTGTTTATTTTTCTGATGGATTAAAGCCTATGAATTTCTGGTCTAAATTTTTTATAATAAATATATAATCATTTTAACTTATTTCCTTTGTAATCTGTGCCTCTTCTATGTACCTCACAAAGTATCTTTTAGGATATTTAGGGACTAAAAACTAAAGATTAAGTAGGGAATTTAATTTTTGTTCTTGAATTTATTGACAGAATATCATACCTGTAGCTATATTATTTCTCTATTTCACTATGTCCCACTTAAATAATTTTAAAGTTTAAAGTTGTTAGTTATGTCCACTTGAACAATTAAACTTATTTTGTATACCTGTTAATAAATCTCCTTATCTTAATTCTTGGTTAAAGTAAATATATTGAATACATTCATCAAATCACATTCGTTTCTCTTTGTACATTAGCATCAGTAATACAGACCAGTTTCCAGGACTGCTACTACCTGGTGGTGCCAGATAACCTCTTAAATACTGTTAAATTTAGCCTAAAGCTGCCTCCTTACATGTTTTAAGTTCAGCTTAGAAGTTTCTCTGTACGTAATGAATTGTAACCTAACTGGATATGTGAACAACCTGTAACCTACTCTTGTGCCAATCACTAAGTTGAGGCCAACTGCCCAAACCATGTTCAAGTAAGGCAAACACTGAGCTATAACCAATCTGGCTGTTTCTGTACCTCACTTCTGTTTTCTGTACTTCGCTTTCCTTTTTCTGTTCACAAATCTTGTTCTTTGCTCAATTAAACTCTGTTAAATTTAATTTGCCTAAGGTTATTCTTTTAACAATACAAATGGAAAAGACCTCCTGATTTGATCAGAAAATTTGCTTTTAACGATTTTGTGTCCATTTAAATTGAAAACTCAGTACTATTTATGGTTTTGGAAGTAATTGAGAATGATTTCCTCTAAGACCATAATGGCTTCAATTCCATCTTCTATTTCAAATGCACTAAACTATTAACACTTATTTAAAATAATTGTTAAAAGAGTAATTTCTTTTAACTTAGCTTTCAAATCAATTATTAAAACATGCATAATAATTCAAATATTAGCATATGCAAATTTGAAAATGTTGCAGTATTTAAAAAGCCATTTATTCCAACATTTAGGCGTGATGCATGTAAGACAGGTCCTTCATTCTAATTTAACTAATATCAGGCTTGTAGTCCTTGCATTTCTATTTTCAATATTGACATGTATAAACAACAGGTGCTCAGACTATACACATTCAATAAATGTTTTTTCATTACACTGTTATGTTCATTATAGGAAAAGAGTTGTATCTGCCTACATAAACACATGCACATACACCAACAGTTAAAGAAAGTTATTTTAAGCCACCTAAAATACAGAGATGAAGAAATGCTTCTGAGATCTGAGATTTAAAAAAATAAGCATATTAAAGAAAAAGCATTCTGTTAATCTGCTATGGCACAATTGTTCATTTGAATTTTTTCTTTCTTTTTTTTCATAGGGAAATATACAGCTATGAATAAAAACTGATCTTTTAGTCTCTATTAGTATAATGGTAATTTTCTTTAATTATCTTTAAAGCTCAAAGGCCAAAGTATATGCCATAGAATATGTCAGGATCAGCCCTTATGTTCATGGTTAAAAAACAGTAAAATTATCAAACTACTCAAAAATTAGCAGGCAAACATTAACATAGCATATTTATTCTCATTATCAAATTTTAGGCTTTTTAAAAATCCCTTTGGGAAAGACTAAGTAAAAAAAAGTAGAACCTACTTTGAATTTAGAAATTCTGAGGGATGGTGTCTGCCTGTTGACTTTTGTGGAAAACAAATCTCAGCATCTCAAAGCATATAATTGGGAATTGTATACTGCCCTTGTTGCAAACTGAATGTTCATGTCCCCACAAAATTCTTATGTCAAAATCTTAACCCACAAGTTGGCAGTATTAGGAGATGGGGAATTTAGTAGGTGATTAAGGCATGAGTACAAAGCCCTCATGCATGGGATTAGTGCCCTTATAAGAGAGACCCTAGAGAGATCTGTCACCCCTTCCACCATGTGAGGACACAGTGAGAAGATGGTTGTCTGTGAACCAGGAAGTGGGCATTCAACAGACACTAAATCTGCCAGTGCCCTGATCTTGGACTTCCAGCCTCCAAAACTGTGAGAAATAAATTTCAATTGTTTATAAGCCACCCAGTATTCTGTTGTACCAGCCCAGATGTACTAAGATCCTAAACTCTTTGGTGTTTTCTCAGATATTACCTCACACATTAATCCCTATTCTTGGACATTTTCAACGTATTCTGCTCCACAAGCTCCTTTCTCGCTTCTTCCAGCCATGCACAGGTCTCCCCCATTCAGACGATATCATCCCTCAACCAGTGTCCTCCTGTAAGATACTACTGCTCCTCTCTCATTCTCTTCACTACCAGCTATCTTCAAAGAGTAGTCTATATTGGTTGAATTCACTTGCTCACGAATTTATTCTCTCCTTGTCTGGGTTCTGCTTCTAGCACTGTACTGAAAACTGCTCTAAGGTCATCAATAAGATGCTTCAAGGGGTTGGGAGGGCTCACAGTGTTAAATGTTGTCAGATAGGATGGCAATCCAATCTGGATCTCTAGATGGGGCAATTAAGGGAAAGGCTTCCTAGGCTTCCCTGGTGTACGTCTAGATGTCATGGGTCTGTATTTCCAAAAATCAGGAGATACTTATTAATTTCCACAAATATATGCCGTCTGATTGAGAGAGGTTAAAACTTAAGAGTATTACTCAGTCCAATTAAGGCCACACCAGGACATTCTGAGATAATCAAGAAATCTAAAAATAGAAAAATAACATTTTTAAAGGGGAAAACTACCCAGAAATGTATATAGTTCAATTGAGAAATGAAGCAAAACAAATAGCTCAAGAATATGGGACGTGTAAGAACTCAAAATGATAAATGATGAAACAAGACAAAAATAAAATTATATCTAAATTAAAATTTCAATATAAAACTAACATCAAAAAAGAGTTTTACAAAAGGAACTGTATAATATAAAAATCATATTTTAGGCTTGGTGTGGTGCCACCTGTAATCCCAGTGTATTGACCAGGAGTTCAAGATAAGACTGGGGAACATAGCAAGACCCCATTTCAAAAAAAAAAAAAATTAAATTATCAAGGTTTGGAGGGTGCCAACTGCACAAGCGGTGGAAAAATCTATGTACAACTTTTGACTCCCCAAATACTTACCTAATAATAGCGCACTGTTGACCAATAATATAAACAGTCTATTAACACATATTGTGTATGTTATATGTGTTATGTACTGTATTCTTACAATAAGCTAAAAAAAGTTATTAAGAAAATTATAAGGATGAGAAAATATATTTACTATTTATTAAGTCGAAATGGATTATCACAAAGGTCTTCATCCTCATCATCTTCACATTAAGTAGGCTGAGGAAGAGGAAGACAGGTTGGTCTTGCTATCTCAGAGCTGGCAGAGGCAGAAGAAAATTCATTGTTAGGTTGACTCAGTTCAAAACTATGTGGTTCAAGGGTCAACTGTACATAAGAAAGAGCACATGATGTAATCCTGTACTTGTTCTGGTAAATCATGAACAAAGGAAATTTACAAAATAAGATTTTTGCTAAAACATTTAAAGTAGTAAAATGTCTCCTAAATGTTTATTTTTTAAGTCTTTGTGTTTCAAGAGGAAGTAGGAATGATAAAAATCATCTTTTAAATAATTTGATCATTTATTAACAATTGTACCTCCTTTATATTATTTAACTTTGTTCTAAGTTAGCACATTCTAAAACAGCTGCAATATTCTGTGTTCTCAAGAGATTTTGTTAGAGTCTTTGGTAAGCTTTTTAAAGTAGAAAGAAAGCTGACCTTGAAGTGTAGTAATTTGTTACTAAGGCTCTCTGTAGAATAAACTTTAAAATGAAGACTTATCTTCAAACACCTGTCAGGAGATAAGTTAATATTTCTGCCTAAAGACCTCATAGAAGAAAGCATTGACCTTATTCTGGTAGCTTTTATGTGGTATTTCATTTATAGAAGGACTAAGTGAAATATGATGCTTGTCATATTGGCGTTTATTTTGCAGCCTCAAACACTGCAGGTGGAGCATGACTTTTTAAATTTTGTATAAGATTAAAATATGATCATGGGGCTGGGTACAGTGGCTCCTGCCTATAATCCTAGCACTTTGGGAGGCTGAGGTGGGAGGATCACTTCAAACCAGGAGTTCAAGACCAGCCTGAGCAGGGATGAGATCCTCTCTCTACAAAAAAATACAAAAATTAGCCAGGCATGGTGGTGTGCACCTGTAGTCCCAGCTGCTTGGGAAGCTGAGGCAGGGAGATCACTTGAGCCTAGGAACTTGAGGTTGTAGTGAGCTATGATGACACCACTGCACTCTAGCCTGGGCAACAGAGAGAGAACTTGTCTCAGAACAAAATTTTAAAAAAGACAATTATAAGGTTTATTCTTCCTCTTTATCCTTCCAGAAGCTATTCTGGTCAGAAAAATTATTCTAATGGAAATTCTAATCTGCTAAATCCCTTTTTCTCAATGTTCTTCTTTAAACATCTCCAGAAACAATAATCCCTCAAATAAGTCCTTTGACTTACCTCCCTGGTCACGTTTCAAAGACTTCACTGCAGGCAGGATAGGGCACCATGGACAGAGTCCCAGCCAGATGAAAGATGAAAAGGAAATTGATTTTGATAATGGTGGGTTGTATACATTTGTACAAGTTTACTTCTTTATTCAAAAAGGGAAGATGAAACTGTCTTTGGCCAATAGCCTAATATGCTGGCATTTGATTTTGTTCATTTAACATTTATCTACATAATGCTCCCATAACATTATCTAATTATTTCAGCATATTAAGAACTAGGGTCTGTGACATATATTTATTTTGTATTTCTCACAGTTCTATCGTGGGGCAAAGAACTATGGTATAGTACTGTGATGGTTAATTGTATGTGTTAACTTGACAGGGCCACAGGATGCCCAGATATATGGGTAAACATTTCTGGATGTGTCATTGGGAGTATTTCCTGAAGAAATTAACATTTGAATTGGTGAAAAGAATAAAGAATATTGCCCTCCCCAATGTAGGTGGGCATCATTCAATCTGATGAGGGCTGGAATAGAACAAAAAGGCAGAGGAAGGCAGAGGAACTTTGAATTGAGTTGAAACATCTGTCTTCTCCTGCCCTGGGGCTGGGACTTACTCCATTGCCACTCCTGGTTCTCAGGCTTTTGAATGTGGACTGAAATTTATACCACCAGTTTTCCTGGGTCTCTAACTTGCAGACAGCAAATCATGGGACTTCTTACCCTCCATAATTGTGTGAGCCAATTCCTTATAATAAACTTCATATATAAATGCATATATTTATATAATTTATATTCTATTTGTTCTATTTACTTATATATCTAGTGTGTTTGCATGTGTTCTATTTCTCTGGAGAATGCTGACAAATACAGTACCTCATACTTCTGCAGTATCACAAATTTGGAATAGAATGAGAATCATCACTCCACATTACCATGTTTTGATATTTTTAAACATCTGAGTTGATAAGCAAATATAAGATTCATTACTATTTTTACTCTTACAAGAATAGTCAGAAATTTACCATATCTTACATCTTTCTCCTTTCTTTTATTTATCTTATTTAGTCCAAAGGTATTAGAGTCCAAATCCTATCATAGTAAACTCTTAGGGGTAGTCTAAATTATATTCTTGCCTTAAATTTTTTGTTGTATTTAGTAACACTTCAAAGTCAGCTGGAGGCTGTAAATAATTGTTATATATGTAATTTTAGAAGTTTTTGATATAAATAATTTTAGATTTTTTTCAGAATAATAATTATCATTCTCTAAAGTTAATCCTCAGCTTATCTTTAAAATTGTCAAATGTATTTTTTGTTAACTTAGATCTTAAGTTCAATAGGTTTTTTATCCAAGTGAAAGTGTATTCTTTTATAGACATCATATATCTTCAGCCACAATCAGTTTATTACAGATCAATAATCCTTTGTCAACATTTATAAAATTTAAGAAGCTCTTAAAACTGAAAACTTTTCATGACTCACTTAGCGCTAGAATCAGAGCCACTTTGAACATTTTGTCCAGATGGAGTTGTTAAGAAATACATAGTAAGTATATATTACTTTTTGAATTTCAAAAATATATTTAATTCCCAAACACATCTGGAATTGTTGGGCAGCATTTGTATTTTCATTCACAGTAAGATTTTTTATCAGGTCAGGAAAGATGACAGTGCTTAATTTTAGGGTTAGCCTTTGCAGGTAACTCTTTACCTACTGATGTCTGGTTGTTTATTTTTTTTGCTTTAAGTCCCCTGGTTGTGAATCTCATGATGCATTCTATCATTATCACCATCCTCTGCTCGGTGCTCCCTTGGACTAAGAGCCACGCTTGCTATGCCCCTGAACCATCACTGAAACCCCTCTTTGGTTGACCCTCTGGAAAAACAGTCTACAAATCACTTAAAGTAACCCCTTGACTTGTTTTTCTCCTAACATTCTCCTTCTCCAAACTCTAAATTTCTCTCCTTATTTACCTTTTGCATTATAACTTATTATTAACTTCTGTGGCTTTTAAAACATTTTTGGTCTTTGTAAAATGGGAAATTGCAACCTAGTCTAACAGAAACTTATTCTAATATGCTTTAAGCCCAGAAACTGTTATACAAAATAGTATTCAATATATATAAATTAATGAAGATGATATGGTGTTCAGGTTATCTACTGCTGGCAACAAACTACTCCAAAACTTGGTGGCTGAAAAATAACAACAATAATTTATTATCATTTTATGTCATGATTCTGTGGATCAGGATTTTGGACAGGCACAGACAGGATGGCTTCTCTCTCTTCCACAATGTCTAAGGCCTCATCTTAGCTGACTCTAAAGGCTGGGGCTAGAATCTCTCTCTCTCTCTCTCTCTCTCTCTCTCTTTCTCTCTTTTCCCTCCTTCTCTCTCTCCCTGTCTATCAATCTCCCACCTCTTCCTATGACTATTTTGGGATTCCTCATAGCATAATGGCCTCAGGTAGTCAGACTTCTTACAGAGTAGTAGCTCAAGGCTCCAAAAGATAGGGAAATGGAAATAAAGGGTCCTCTTAAAGGCTCAGCTTAGATCTGGTATAGCATCACTTCCATCATATTTCTTGGTAAAAGCAATGAGAGGATTATCAAAGGACTTGTGGCTACTTTTAATCTGCCACTGTGGGTCAGTCAACTTTCTTTATTCTCTAAAGCACTTCTCTTTCCATTTATTTTTTATATTCTATAATACTATGACCTGAGCAACTTCCAAAAGTTTTCCTAAGTTGTTATTTTAAAAATCCAATTTGTTTACATTTTCTGCACTGTTTTGGCTTGTATTCTTTTTACCTAATACTCCAAGAAGGCGAAAGGAGATGTGATGATTGCCCTAATGATACCATCAAATTACAGTCTAATATTTATTTGGAAATATAAGCAAAGGCCAAGAATATTCTCATCTTATTTTTCCTCCAAAAAAAGCTCATAGTCAGAAAGTTGTAGAAATCTCTGAACTCGCATTATTGTTCTTTTATGTAAGTTTAGCAATTAGAGAAATGAATTTAGACGGTGTTATAAAAAAGATAAAGCAAAGGAAATCTTTCAAAAGTCTTTAACTTTTCCACTCTAGTACATTATCATATTGGCTCACTGTATATAGTGCCATATTTTTCTGAGTGATTGTTCATTCTTCTTTATTCTTTTTTCTGCATCTTTGACTGGGTTGGTTTGAAAGCCTTGTCTTCAAGCTCTGAGATTCTTTCTTCTGCTTGGTTTAGCCTGTTGTTGAAGCTTTTTGCTTTATTTTGAAATTCCAATTCCTTAAATGATTATTTCATTTCTTTAAGTTATAGCTTTTCTTATGTTTTCTCCTTAGTGACTTTTTAATTTTTTTTCAATGATGTTTTGAAATATTTTATTGGTTTCTTTGTGTTGGTTTCCACTTTTTCTTCAAACCCATTCATCTTATCTCCTATCCATTTTCTGAATTCTATCTCTTACATTTCAATAGTTTCCTTTAGGTTGAGGTCCATTGCTGGCAACCTATTGTGATCCTTTAGGGATGTGGAATCAGCTTGTTTTTTTTCATGTTGCAGAGTTCTTATGCTGTTTTTTTTATCATCTGAAACCTCTTCTCTCAGCTCAAGAGAGATAAGTTTGCAGTGAGTCTGTTCTCTTGTTCTAGAAACTCTCCTACACAGTGAAAAGAAGGAGAGGTCCCTGGATAGCACACTTGTGTCCTACTGCAGAGGATTGACCTGATCAGAAGTGCACTGAGAGCCTGTAACACAGCTGTCTTCCTGCATCATCCTGTTTTCCTGTGGTAGTCATAGTCTGAACCAGTCAGTGCTGGGGTATATTTATATGGAGTGGCAGTGAGTTGGTCTCCATGCCACTGTTGTAAGCTCTGGCAGACAGCTGGGTGAGTCCCTCTCCACAGAGATAGGTTGGCATAGAGTTTGCTCTGCTTGGGCCTTCCTGCAGTGGTGGTAGTTGCAGCTGTGTGAGGCTCTTTAGGCAGTGGCCCCAGATGTCAGGACTGTATCCAATATAATATTCTGTGAATATCAATTACACTTGAAAGGCTCTTACTGTTTTCCTAATGGAAATGTCCAAAATCTCTTCAATTACTTTATCAAACTCCATATCTGGTATCTATCTAAGTTATGTTCATTTCTCCTCTGATGTATTCACAATTCCATCTTCTAACCTATGGACTAAAATATAATGAATATTAGAAAAGGTAGACATAGAAAATTTTAATATATAAATATATACATAATCACCAAGTAATAAAAAGATGGTGTTTATAGGTGCTATGGTTTGAATGTCCCCTCCAAAACTCATGTTGAAATTTAATTACTACTGCGACAGTATTAAAAGGTGGTACCTTAAGAGGTGATCAAGTAGTGACAGATCTGTCTTCATAAGTGGATTAATGCCATTATCATGGGAGTGGGCTAGTTATCGTGGGAGTGGTTCCTAATAAAAAGGATGAGTTCAGCCTAATTTCTTCTCCCTGTCTTGTACACATGCTTCCTCACTATATCATGCCTTTTGCCATATTATATGCAGCAAGAAGGCCCTGACAAGATGTAGACCCCTGATTTTGAACTTCCTAGCCTCCAGAACCATGAGCCTAAACTTCTATTATTTATAAATTGTCCAGTCTGTTGTACTTTTTTATCCAGCAGAAAATAAATCAAGACAACAGGTATCCTCCTTTTTTGCAATTAATCATATGATTGTAGTAGGTATTTACAACTTTTAGCCTTCAATACACATTCTCAAGTTCCTTTAGCCCTCAACCAAAATCTTAATTGGGTATGATTATTTACCTCGTAGGTGACCCAAACTTTTTTTTTTTTTTTTAAGGAGCTCTACCTTTTGTAGTGTTGCTTGTGTAGGATTAATGTAATCTCTCAATAACTTTTACTCCTGAACAAAGGCATCTATTGAGGGCCCTAAGGCTTCTCTAGATTTCTGAAATAGTTCCCCATCTTCTCTGCAAACAAGCAAACTGTTTTCCACCCAGTTGTAAGATCAAGTACCCATGGCAAACATGTTATGTTCTTTTAAGTCTCATTGATACAGAAAGTCCAAAATTTCTCATACCAACTTTCAATGTAATGGAATAATTTTTGTGTTCCCTTGTAGAAGCATTTATTCATTAGATCTAAGGTCTTGATATAGCAGAATCCACTGTTGCAAGGACAGGAAATAAAGTGCATGGTTCGGTATAATAGTGAAAGGTACCAATGCCACTTATATCCCGTTGTTCCTAAACATATGTATACTGGATATAAGAGAAATACAACCATTTATTGGTAGCTAATTCCAAGCATATAACAGCATTTCAACCTAGCAAGAGATTGATACCCAACTGAACCTATAAATAAATCTTAAGGAGGCTAGTCTACCATTTTACAAGGCCCATGAATTCTGAGTCAAACAGTACATGATGACACTAATGCATCACATAAATGGTTTTCTTTGTTAGAAACAACCTAGTATGGGTCCCTAAAATATAAATGTGGGACACTGTGAAAGTGAACAAGGCATTCAATGAGTTCATCGATGATGTTGCTGGCAGAAACATTATGGGCAGGGAGGCAATTCCAGTGCAGAATAAGTCTCTATTCCAGTGAGGATAAATCACTGCTTCCTTCAAAACTAATCTGGCTGACTGCCTGTGTATCCAATTTTGTTAATTTATCAAAGGCTCAATGTTGATTCTTTTGGCAAATTGAGTACACAAAAGTGGCATTAAATAAGTCAACCATGGTAAGAATATATATTGCCCATGCTACGCATAATCTCCATAACTTCCAGCATTGCTTTTGGGAAAAAGGCACTTAACATCCCCCAAACACATCAGCTTGACCATTTAATTATTGAAAACCTTTCTCAGTCAGAGTATGTTAACAAGTATTCACATGAGGCATAATTATTTTTCCCCCACAATCTGGATTCATTCTGAGAGGTCTTCCACAGACATATTACCCACACTTCTGTTCTTTAACCTTGTTCTTTGTTAACTTCTTAAAATTCTGTCCACTGTCCATAAATCAGTATAGAGCCATAACTCAGGCCTTCTCTTTTGTCAGGGAAAGTGGATCACAAAGCATTCCATTTGAAATTTTGCCCATTTGGAAGATATGCCTTTTCTGCTGCTTTTCAAATCACCCTTGAGTAGCTACAGAATACACTTTTAACTGGTGCCAATACTTACTGTAAAGTCAAAGTATACCAGGCTCAGTTTTTACCCTTATCAGTCAACTGGCCAAAAGGAATTCCATATTTGTATGTTGATAGATAAAGAGCAGTGTGGCAGGATTAAGCACCATGTATACAGGAAACTTACTTGTGCCTGTAGTTTCATGTACACATGGTATATCACTTTGAAATATCCATCAGTTCCATTTGGGGTAGACGTGCTCCTATATGTGCCTGAATTGCTAAGCTGGTGTTTCATGTAACACCCATGGGCATCTCAGTTGGCATGGTTAAAACTACAGAGTCCGGACATAAGCAAGATGGAGGAATAGGGCTTTACAGTACTTCTCTCCACATAGAAACACCAATTTGAACAACTACACACACAAATACCTTCACGAGAGCTAAGAGAACAAGGTGAAAAATTACAGTTTCTGGGTATAGCACAGAAATAAGGAAGGATGCATTGAAGAGGGTAGAAAGTGCAGATTTACAATACCCACGCCACTCCTCTCCCACAGTGTGGAGAGAGCCATCTTTCGCTTAGAGGAAGGAGAGGGAAGTGAGCACCATACTTTACTTCAGACCTAAACATTGAGTCTGCCCCAGTAAAACCCAGTGTTGAGCAGGACCCAGTCCCCCAGACTCCATGCCAGTACCCACAGACTGAGCCTCCATGGTTCACGCCAGCACCAGGCCAGCCTCCACAGAATTAAGCTCCAGGCCTGCCCTAAAGACTCAATCTCTAAGCCCACCCCAAGGCCAGACTATCCCCAGTAGCCATGAGCTCCAGACCACCCCAGCACTGGGCTGGCCTCTGTAGTCCTAGGCTTCAGGCCCACCCCAACACCAGGTCAACCCCCATAGCCCTAGTTATCAGGCTGGCACCAACAAATTGGATAATCTAGAATGAATGGATAAATTCTTAAACATAGACAACTACCAAGACTGAATCATGAAAGAATAGAAAATCTGACTTGAGCAATAATAAGTAAGAAGATTAACTCAGTAATAAAAATTCTCCGATTAAATAAAAGCACAAGACCTGATGGCTTCACTGCTAAATTCTACCAAACAATTAAGGAACTATAGCAGTTCTTCTTAAACTCTTCTGAAAGACTGAAGAAGAGGGAATGTTTCCAAACTCATTTTATGAGGCTGTTGTTACCTGATATCAAAGCTGGATAGGAACACCACAATAAAATAAAATCACAGGCCAATATACCTGCTGAACACAGATGCAAACATTCTCAATAAAATACTAGTGAACCAAATTCAACAGCAATTAAAAATATCATTCACCATGATCAAGTATCCCATGGGTGCAAAAATGGTTCCTAATATGCAAGCCCATAAATGTGATACACCACATTAGCAGAATGAAGAATAAAAACATAAGTTCATCTCAATAGATGCATGAAAAGCATTTGATAAAATTCAACATTTTCTCATTATAGAAACTCTTAATAAATTAGATGTAGAAGGAATGTACTTCACCAGGATAAAGGCCATATATGACAAACTCACAGCTAATGTTATACTCAGTGGTAAAAAGTTAAAAGCTTTTCTTCTAACCAGAAACAAGACAAGGAAGCCCACTCTCTCCACTTCTAGTCAACATAGTACTAAAAGTCCTAGCTAGAGCAATTAGGCAAGAGAAAGAAATAAAAGGCATCAAGGAAGAAGTTACATGGCCCATTTGTAGACAGTATGATCTTATATATAGAAGGGCTCCACTGAAAAACTGTTAGAACTAATTAATGAATTTAGTTATTTAAGTTGTAGGTTATAAAATGAACAAAGAAAAATCAGTAGCATTTCTATATACTAACAATGAACTCTCCAAAAAAGAAATCAAGAAAACAACCCCAATTATAATAACCACAAAAACTGAAATAATATACTTAGGAATAAATTTAACAAAGGAGTTGAAAGAACTTGTACACTGAAAACTATAAAACACTGGTGAAAGAAATTAAAGAAGACACAAAGAAATGATATTCTGTGTTCATGGACTGGAAGAATTAATATTGTCAAAATGTCTATGCCACCTAAAGTGATCTATAGATTCAATGCAATCCCTATTAAAATTTCAATGATATTTTTTAACAGAAACAGAAAAAATTTCTAAATTTGTATGGAAACACAAAAGATGCCAAATAGCCAAAGCAATCTTAAGAAAAATAAACAAACAAACAAACAAATAAAAACTCAAAGCTGAAGTCATCACACTACCTGATTTCAAAATATACTACAAATCTCTGGTAATCAAAAAAGCATAGTACTGGTATAAAAACAGAGACATAGACCAATAGAACAGGGTAAAGATCCCCAAAATAAATCCACACAATTAGTCAATTGATTTTTGACAGAAGTACCAAAACACATAATAAGAAAAGGACAATCTCTTTAACAAATGGTGTTGAGCAAACTGGATAACCACCAACTATAAACTCTGAAGGATGAGAGCAATAAAATTAAACTTCAATTACATTTGTTGAGTCTATACATGTGGGGATATTCTTTACAATACATCTTGAATCTAGATGTTTGTAGTAAAACTGTGGCTATGGTTACTTTGTTAAAAGTATGATCCTACTTTTTAAAGAACCATTTCTATGTTACAAATATATGAGATAAAGGCAGGTATGGCTATTCAAATATTTTCACAATAAGTTTTATGAAATATTTAAAACGCAGTAGCCACATATAGTATACATTTGTCATTTTGGACTGCACATCTTTTGAAAACTCACCTGCATTTTGGTATTTACTACAAGATGACTTCTGTTTTCCCAAGATACAAATTAAAAACTGCATTTTCCAGCTTTCCTTGTGCCTAGAATTACAGTCAGGGAATGAGATTCCAACAATCATTTACACCCACATGTGTCTTCAATTTGAAAGTGATCAAGTAAGGAAAGGCTCTGGCATAGCATGCTTTTTTTTTTTTTTTTTTCTGGCAGCTGTGGAGTTGGCAGTGTCATAGGTAGCTTCTCCCTTGAGACTGTTTTTGAAGCAATTCAGTAGTGGGCAATAGATTATGGGTATTATTCTGGTAAGCTTAGCCTGTTTCTTCCTCTAGCACTCTCAATGAATATATAAACTTTCTAGTATCTTTAATGAATACCTTTTTCTGCTTAACGTAGGCAGAATGAATGTTGTTACTAGCAACTAAGGTTCTTAACAATAAAATAATTTGTATCAGAAGTGCAAGGAACTCTCCAGAAAATGGGTTTCTGAGAGTCATGGTTTTTGGCAGGTTGGGTTTGAAAGCTCTGAGGATATAATTAATCTTACAAAAAGGGGCACTGGTACCCAGAGCATACTGAAATGAAACAGTATTTTTATCATCTGTATTCTTAGTCACCTGGAATAAAGTGACCACTGAAGACAAGGATGTCGGGGAGTGCATGGTTGTTGTCTCAGAACAGTATAATAGGCATGAAGAATGTAAAAGCTGTCGGGTGACTTGGCTACTTCTGAATGTGCTGAAGCTTTGAAAGAAAGGAAACCAGAAGCTTAAAATTGTGAAGTCTCAGCTTAAGATAGTAAAAAAGCCAGGGTGATAAAATGATTACCCTAAAATTAGCTCTCCTCTCTACGGGGCCGATGAAACTGAAAATTAAATGCACAGTCTAATCCTGTGGTTTCTGAATTACGTCAGCTGAATTCAAATGGCATCATGACTCCTACTGAAAGTTAAGAGATTTGAATGGAATTGTAATTGAGACAAATGGGAAAACCCTGAAAACTTAGAATACTTTGAACACTCAAATCCACTAAACATCCCTTTACTATAAGAAATAGTTTTTTCTCCAGTGTTTGATGAGCTGTTCCTGCCTTCCTTGAATACTGTATAAGCACATTGCCTGAGGCAATTACCTTATGAGGTGGTGTAATTTTCCTTGCAACCTGTTCCTCACACCCTTCAAAGCCTTAGACTCATAACTAGTGTCAGAGTCCAGCATGCTCCAAGAAGCCATTATAAAATTAAACCCAGAAAGAAAAGACTAACCTATAAAAAAAAAAGAGTGATATTTTGCCAAGTTATATTGGCAAAAAATCTTCAGGAATGTATGTGGAAAGTATTCTGAGGTCCTAAATCAGAACAAATGAAACATCTATACTGAAGTAAACTTTTAAATATAGGTCCCCAAAAAAGGAAAATATGTGATTTAAAAAACCCATAAAACAGATGCAAGCATCTTTGAAAAGTATGCAGTGTCTACTCTGCAGGCTGAAAACAAAGGTGGGAGATGCCGTCATTAATATAAGCCTCATTAGCAGCACTTAGCCCACATGGCGATAATCAGAGTGGTTTGACACACAACACCTTGCCTTGCTGATTGATTAGGGAGCCCCTGGGTCTGAAAAGGTTGTGTACCCTCTAAGGTCCCACTTGATCTGTATAAGCAACACAAAACAAATAAACAAACAAACAATAGCAGCAAACACAACTCAGCCTGGAAAACAGATTCCAGTATTGTGCCTCCATGCCGTGGTTCCCTGAATCAATTCACAGTGCAGAGTTTCTTGAATGAAGAGTAGGCTGAGAATTCTTGAGGAATAACCTTATGATAATATTGTCTTAGACTGGGTTTCTTCAGAAGTGGATGCTAAAGCGAGAATTCCTATGCAAGTGACATATTTAAAAAGGGCTCCCAAGAGAAACCAATGATGGAGTGGAGAAACTGGATGGGAAAGAGGAAAAAGCCAAACTAGAGTGCAATTTTAGGCAAAGTCCTAACCTCAGGCTGACTCTTTAAGGATTTCTGGAGCATAAACCGAACCTCAGAGTTTGCCCCAACTCAGGGAAAGGGGGCAAGGAAATGGGGCTTTCATATTTTTGCGTCCACAAACATTGGCTAAAGGCCACCCTGAGGCGTCAAGTATATTCTGCCAGGTACTTGGAGCTACAGAGAGATATGGGCTGCAGCCTTCGTGGCTAAGGACACAGAGTGGTGGTGGTGGCACCATTGGAGGTGGATGAAAAGTACACAGCCAGTCTTGCTGGGAAATTGGTTATGTTGAAAAGAAAAGTAAACTAATTGAGCAAATAATTAAAAATATCGAGGATGATGGGAACCA
Source organism: Cheirogaleus major (assembly GCA_963574435.1). Classification (NCBI taxonomy): domain Eukaryota; kingdom Metazoa; phylum Chordata; class Mammalia; order Primates; family Cheirogaleidae; genus Cheirogaleus; species Cheirogaleus major. The sequence goes on along the minus strand of CAUYPO010139182.1, from coordinate 3,403 downwards.
AGTTTCTCATGTTGAAGAATATATTAACAAACTCAGAAAAGGGGAAGTCTAGAAAACCCTGACATGTTGGATTATGATTGGAAGTTATCAATATAAACTAATTGTTTTATAATATATTTTTATAATTGTATATAAAATAGAAGTATGGATGTGTATATGTTTATTTATTTGTGTTATGTACATATATTGCTTAGCTTTGTCTTCTGGGAGGGACTAGAAGGAATGACTCGGCAGTAGCAATGAGCACTACCAGACAAAGCCCTGATCTTGGGTTCTGGTAACTACCCTTCACTGCAAGGAATTAGAGTCTTTTGGGGGAAATGGCTAATTCCAATGCTGGGGCTAGAGGAAAGAATGAGCCTGGAATATATTTTTGTGTCAGAAAGTGAATATACTCAATGATTACAACACATCAAAAGAACATAGGAATCAGCTGGAAAGAGCTCACTGGCCAAATACAGAAAAATGTGAGCATCTAAATAAATAAAAACAATAAAAGGTTTCAATACATTAAATAAATATGTGAGACCACACATAAATTTTTAAAATGAGTAAATAAATAAATAAAGCATCTTCTCCAAAAGAAGAACATAACAGCTAAGAACGAGCTTTATTAACTTGTAGGGGAAACCTCCATAAGAGAACACAGGCCCATAAAAACTTGTGAAAAATGATGTCTTGAGGTCTCTAAATCTGAGATAAACCAGAAAAATGTAACAAATACCTTCAATTTTTTATGCTTTAATGTAAAATAATTAACTAATATTTTGGATCAAAAGTTTCAGCAAGTTAATTTCTGGGTTTCCTTTGATTCTTGACATTGACCAGACTCCCTGCTCTAACTCAGAACCCATCCCCTGACTTCTTTCCTCATTATGACCAATGCCAAAGCTAACAGATAATTATCTACATCTCTGACCTTTCTGCATTCCCTAAGAGCTATCACTACTCTTTCCCTTTACCAAAAGTTTTAGACAAAAGGAGATCAACTTCAGATATAGACCCATTCACTTTACTTTGTTTATTAATAGATACCAAGTCCTCTTATATTTGAAACTACTTCTGCTCATAAATCCTGGAGACATGCCATCAATCTATATTTATACCCAAATTATAAGATAATATTTAATAAAAGAAACCCTTAAAGTTATCAACTCTATCAAGAAGGAAGGAAATAGTGAAAAATCTATTGAGACCATTATTGTTATTTTTGTTTTATTGTGTGTTGTTGGCGAGGCCCCTCCGATGTCCTAGCCTCATACAGCTTTGCTTCCAGAGATTTTTTTCCTATACTCTTACCTACTATTAAGAAATTCCTTCTTTAACTCACTACTTCTATAGCTTCCAAGAAACAGCTTTTGTAGCTTAAGTCAATTTCTGCCATTGCAACTCATTGTCTTGGCAACTAATATGAGGAGAGGGCTTAGAAAATTACTATCAGTCTTTTTAGCATTTTTTATATCCTAAGGATTCACACAAAACATATGTAAGCTTCAAGCACTGGTCTTTCAATGAGTATATGCACAAGGGAATGAGAAAGACAATAAAAGTCAAAAAGAAATTATCAAAATGTCTATTTTATTTATTTTTCTTTTTTTCAATTTTCCCCATGAAGATGCCTGAACAAAATATCTATTTTAATCAATTTTAAATAGATTTATTTATTGCAAGTTTTTATTTTGAAATAATTACAGATTCACAGAGAATTGCAAAAATAGTACTGAGATGTTCCATATACCTTTCATTCACTTTTCCCCAAAGGTTACATCTTATGTAACTATAGTACACTATCAAAACCAGGAAGTGATATTGAAACAATGCGTGTGTATAGTTTGAGCCATTTTATCACAACTGTAAAGTGGTGTAACCACCAGGGCAGTCAAGATACAAATGTGTTGTGTCACAACAAAGACCTCCCTTCCTTATCCCACCCCTTTATAGTTACACCATTTCTAACCCTGGCAACTAACTACTAATCTGTTCTCAATTGCTATAGTTTTATGATTTTGAGAATTCACATTCTCAATTATAAATGGAGTCATGCCATATGTGACCTTTTGATACTAGCTGTTTTTCATTCAGTACAATGTCCTTGAGATCTGTCCAATTGTTGCATGTATCAATAGCTTGTTCCTTTTTATTAATGAATAGTGTTCCATAATATAGATTTATCAGAGTTTGTTTTGCTATCTACCTATTGAAGGAAGTTTGGGTTGTTTTCAATTTTTGACTATTGCAAATGAAGTTGCTATGAATATTCACATGCAGTTTTTAATTTTGGGAAGATAAGTGTCCAGGCATGAGGTTATTGGGTTGTATGAGAAAGGTATATTGAGTTTTTTAAGATACTACCAAATTATTTTCCAGAGTGGTGTGCCATTTTACATTCCCACCAACAGCACATGAAAGATCCAGTTTCTCTGCATCCTTACCAGCATTTAATATTGTCACAATTTTTTTTCATTATGGCTATTCTGATAGGCATGCAGTGATATCTCACTGTGTTCTTTTTTGCATTTTCTAATGGCTAGTGATGTTGAAACATCTTTCCTGTGTTTATTTGCCACTTGTATATTCTCTTTTATAAAATGTTTAATAATATCTTTTGGTCATTTTCTTATTGGATTTATTATTCACTTTTGAGTTTACTGAGCATTTTTTTCATACAAAAATTATATTGTAGATTTGAATGTTTTATCATATATGTGGTTTGTGAATATTTTCTTCCAGTCTCTAGTTTGTTTTTTCATCCTCTTAAGAGGGTTTTTTTCCTTAATAGCACTTTTAATTTTGATGAAGTTGTATTTAATGATTTTTAAAATTTATTTCAAGGAAATATGAGAGTACAAACATTCTGGTTGTATTTTATACCTTTGCCTCTCCCTAGCAAGGGTTAGAGGTATGCCCTTCCCCTCCACAATGCTCACCACATCCCTCAGATGTGGGTCTACCCCCTCAACCCCCGAATCCCTGGTGAACACCACCACCATTTGAACACCATAGTGTTAACCAGTCAGTACCAATTTGATGGCGAGTACATGTGGAACCCATTCTTCAGATCTTGTGTCACCTCACTTTGGATAATGGGCTTAAGCTCAATCCAGGATAATATGAGCAGTACTAGCTCACTGTCATTTCTTAGAATTGAGTAATATTTCATTGTAAACATATACTAAATTTTAATAATCCATTCATGAATTGATGGGCACTTGGGTTGTTTCCACGTCCTTGCAATAGTGAATTGTGCCGCCATAAACATTCGGGTGCAGATGTCTTTATAATAGAATGTCTTATGCTTTTTTGGGTAGATGCCTAATAATGCTATTGCTGGATCGAATGGTATTTCTATTTTTAGCTCTTTGAGGTATCTCCAAATTCTTTTCCACAAAGGTTGCACTAATTT
>CAUYPO010139180.1:0-21605 GCA_963574435.1 Cheirogaleus major | reverse complement strand
CGTTCAAATCCCAGCTCTACCAGTCGGTAACTCTGGACAAGTGACTTTACCTCTCTGGGTGTCAGTTTCCTCATCCGTGAGCCAGGTACTAATAGTGCGTGCCTCTTGGTGCGCCTTTCGCCTCGTCGGTGGGTGGGTGGGGGGGGGGGGGGGGGGGGGTTTGTTTTTTCCTTCACCCCCCCCCCCCCGGGGGGGGGCGGGGGGGGGGGGGGGGGGGGGGGGGGGAGGTAGGCACTATTATTACCTGGCTCACGGATGAGGAAACTGACACCCAGAGAGGTAAAGTCACTTGTCCAGAGTTACCGACTGGTAGAGCTGGGATTTGAACGCAGAGCCCGTGCTCTGGGCACTGTGCTCTGCTCTGCCCTGTCAGCCCAGCCCACAGCCAGCATGCCTTTCTCCACCTTCCACAGCCAGAATCTCTCCCTCCAGCCGTCTCTAAAACCGCGGCCTCGGATCAGGCCCAGGTTGGGGGGGGATGTCTATGGTCTCCAGCCTCACCTCCTAACCCCTAATCCCGATGTTTCTGGAGCACAAATCTTTCTCTTCTACTCAAAACCCCTCCCTCCATGGCTCTCCACCACCAGCATTTGGATAAAGTCCAACCTCCCTGAGAGCACTCAGACCACTCCTCCTTCCTCACTGTGTCTTTCTATCTTACTTGCCTTGGAATATTTCTACTGTGGTTTTTTTTGAGACAGAGTCTTGCTCTGTCACCTGGGCTAGAGTGTGATGGCGTAATCACAACTCACTGCATCCTCCAACTCTTGGACTCAAGTGATCCTCCTGCCTCAGCCTCCCAAGTAGCTGGGACTGCAGGTGCACACCACCACGCCTGGCTAATTTTTCTATTTTCTGTAGGGACAGGGTCTTGCTCTTGCTCAGGCTGATCTTGAACTCCTGATCTCAGCCATCCTCCCTTCTCAGACTCCCAGAGTGCTAGGATTACACGCATGAGCCACCACACCCAGCCTGTTTCTACTATGTTTTTCCTCTCTTGCCCCCACAGGGTGAATTTCTGCCTTCCCTTAGATGCCCAGTTCAAACATCACCTCCTCCAAGAAGCCTCCCTGGGTCCCGGCCCCCTCCCAGGGCAGTTGTGTGCTTCCACAGGGAGGTGACAGCCCCGCAGGACAGGCTGGCTCACGGTCAGGTGTCTGACCCCAGCTGTGTCCGAGTGCTCTGTGTGCCTTGAGGGCCACGCACAGTGCAGGGTAGCACCAGCGTGTAGATCCGGGAGCAGGGTGGCACCCTGGTTCAGGAAAAGCCCATTTTCCATCTCTCAGGCGGTTCCAACAGACAATAGCCTCAGGGGCCGAGGCTGAGGTGGGGCCACCAGGGGGTGAGTCGGCCACACCCAGCTCAGGAGTCCTCACTGGGCAGCCCACGATTGTGCCCAGGGCTATCTCACTCTGTGTGGGCCATGGCGACAGAAGCCCAGTCCACAGGTACATGGGGATGAAATAGGGACCCAGAGAGTGAATCTCAAGTGGGGCCTCGTGAGGAGTGGGGCCCGGAGGGACCCTAATGGTGGACTTGGGAGCTCAGTGGGAACTAACAGTCCCCAAAGTGTGTGGCTGCTGCAAGCTCCCTTGGTGACTGATGGGGAATAATAGTAGCAAAAACAATGACACGTGGTCCCAAATTCCTCTCCAGTTGGCTTGCACGTTTGGCTGCTTGTACAGCCCAGCCTGACGTAAAATATCCGTTCTGAAGAAGAGACCGATATGTTAGGAAAGACCTTTAAAAATTCTTTTGAAAAGTACATCTCTTTTGTTTCCGGTTTTAGAAGTGACATTTGGAAGTGTATATACTTATCCTGGCTGTCACAGGCTTTAGTTTCACACTTTGTTATAAGTTTAAGAATCTATTTTTATAAATGATGTTCAGAGCGCATCTGAAATTTAAGGAAGAAATATCAGACAACGGCACGCGTTGACCAGGCACTTGCTTCGTGCCCCGCACTGGGCCGAGTGCTCACCCGACTCTCAACCCAGCTGCAAGGAGGGCCACAGTGCAGGGCCGCCACGACACTCCGAATTCTAATGGAGCATCGTTCGGCCTGGAGGTCCAGGGTGTCCTCAGACCTTAGACAACACACCTTCCTTTGATGGCATATGCCCCCCAGATTCCCAGGAATCTCACCGGGAATGGCCCAATCTGGCCGGGGTATCCTGTGGTCACTGCATTCTGGGCTGGTCCCAGATGCACCCCCCCCAGCCCTGACCCTATGACACTCCTCCGGGAAGTCAGATCTGCCCAGTTTCTCGGAAAATGTTCAGCACTGAGGCCAGATGTTCACAGCTGGGCAGCAGCCCCCTCTCTCCCAAGCGGTTACTGCAGGGACCTCAGGCCCCAGGGGAAGGGACCGAGTTGGGGAGTTTCAAAGCCCTGTCACGTCCCACCAGGAAAGGAGTCTCAGCTTCTCTCTCAGTCACTCTGCCCTAGTCACCCTGGAGCAGGGTGTGTATAAGCTCCCCATGGGGCAGCCTCCCAGCCAGCCACGCCCAGGGCACCCCCATCCCCACCCTCCCCCCACCCAGGGAGAATCAGAGATCCAGTTGAGTAAGCGGAGAAAGTGGGAACAAAGGGAAGGAAAGTCATTTCCTGTCTAGAGGAAGGAAGAAGGCTGGGATCCAGCCAGCCCGCTTTAGGCTGGAGCCCTTGGGCAGGGGATATGGTGCTGAGGGGGAGCCCCCCCTCCCCCATGTCCCCCTTTCCACTCCTTACTACCCCTCCAAAAAAACCTCTGGAACCACCTCTAAGCTTTGTTCTTCAATAACTGGATAGTCTATGTTTGGATCTGGAATTAAACTTTGCTGGAGGTGGGGGAGGGACTGGGCCCTGACCCCCCACCAAACACAGGGGACCTTGCAGCCTTGGAGAGGGGTTCCCTCAGCCTCTCTCCCACCCCATTGAACCAGTGGAGGCACAGAGCGGGGTTCACACTGGGCCCTACTTCTTTCCTGCTGGGTGACCCTGAGCAGGTCACCAAACCTCTCTGGCCTGGCTTTTTTCATAAAGAAAATAATGAGTCTGTCCTGAGGGGTGGCGGAGAGGATGAGGGTGCTCAGGATCTTGGCACTTGGTAGGTGCAAAGAGGACAGCTTTGCACCCCCCTCAGCACCGTACCCCCTGCCCAAGAGGTTAGTCAGCCCCTGGGGGAGAGGAGCAGCTCCGGGGGCTGGTCTCCACCGGAGGGTCCCGGGAGGACATGGACTTAGCTGCCACCGTTATTAAGAGCAGGAATCTGATCGCTGCCCCAGCCTCTCCCCAGGGTCCCGAGGTCTAGGCTGGGGGAGGGCGGACCGCGGCACACTCCTTGGGGACCGCCTCGTCCCACACCTTCCCAGCCCCCGATGGGCATCGGAGGCCCAGAGAGGGGCAGCCCGCGGGCCCTGCTCCCCCTCGCCTGACCCTGGCCGGGAAGAGGGGCCCAGAGCTCCCTGGAGCTCAGGAAACCCGGCGCCCTCCCGCGGGCAGCCAAGCGCGGCGGCTGGCCGGGTCACCGAGGGGCGCCGCCGGGGACTTTAATTCGATCCATGTGCGGGACGCTGTCCTCTTTGTGAGGGAGCTTCCGCCCCGCGCTCCCGGTCCGGCTCCCCGCTCGGGTGCAGGGGCGCGACCCCGCGCCGGCCCCGGCCCTGCCCCTCCCCCCCGGGGACGGAGAGCGAAGGACTGGGACGGGGGACGCTAGGTCAGCAGCCCCGCTCCGCGAGCGCCGGGCTGGGGTCCCGCGGGGCCGCGCTGGGCTCTGGCCGAGGGCTGCCCGGGCTGTCACCTGTGAGCGGCCGGGGCAGGGACGGAAGGACGGGACCCCACCCTCCTTCCCGCGCGCGCTTACCTGGGCCGCCCGCGCCCCGGCGGCTCGGATCGGACGCGGAGAGCGCGGAGCCCGGAGCCGCGGCGCCTCCCGCCCGCCGCCCTCCCCGCCCCCTCGGCTCCCTCCGCCCCGCCGCCCCGCGCCGCCTTTACCATAAAAGGTGACGCTCCAGGGGAGGGGGCGCGGGATTCCCGCCCCGCCGAAGCCGCCCCACCTGCCCCCCCACCTGCCCGGCCGCGCCCCGCGCCGCCCCCTCCTCCTCCCTTTGTTCCCTCGACCACTCCTCCCCTCCCCCTCGCCCAGGCGCGGGTGGGCGTCCTTCCCTGCGCCCACTCCCCACGTCTTTTGTGTACGCGGAGGGGTCCTTACCCTTCTCCTCCCCTAGGTCACCTGGGTTGGCCACCCCACCTGCCCTGTCCCGGGGAGGGAGTGCTTACACCCTGGTTTGGCACTGGGATCTGCCAGGGTCCTAAAAGGCAGGCAGACCAGGGTTCCACAGCCCTTCACTAAGGTGTGCCCTTGGGCAGTCACTCCACCTCCCTGAGCCTCAGTTTCTTCATCTGTAAAATGGGAGCAAGCACTGCCTCCGTCTCCAGGGTGGCCTGAGGATAACAGGTGATAAGGACAGAGAGGCGCACAGTCGGTGGTCAGTATCTGCTGCCTTTGGGGCTTTTCCAGGGAGTGCCCTTGATCTGCTGTCCCCAGAAGTCACCGCCTGTCTCAAGCCCTCAGCAGGTGGGTGCCAGTGTCCTGGGAGACAGGGCCTAGCGGGCCCTGTCGATGACCCATCGCTGACCCCCTCCCTCCGCCTCCTGTTCCCCCCACAAAGCTGGAGTCAGTAGAACAGGAGCCGGGAGGGGAGGCAGAGCCTGGGCTCTGGGGCCAGGGATGGGGCCCGGATGGGCCTCCTGGGTCCCTGGAGGCCTCAGGAACATTGTGGGAAAAGGAATCTGGGTCTGATTCAGAGGCAAACAGATTGTTCTTTTGATTAAAGCCACAGTGGCTGAGGCCAGAGTGCAGACCCAGCGCAGCTGGGGGGAGGGGGGACAGCCAGACAGGATCTGGCGCTCTGCAGCTACGGTCCCCCACCCCACCCAGCCAGGTACCTCTGGGGCTGCTCCCGAAGGGCTCATGTTCATGATGGCGCAAGAAGGGGTACCTGGACACTCTGAATCGCTCACCCACTGATCGTTGTCCTTCCCGTCCCTCTGGTCACCCCCTTTCCATGTGATCCTCACAGCCTCGCTGTGCTAACAGCATCCGTAGAGCAGCTGCCACGAGGGGTGTCCTAGGTGCTGGAGCCCAGCCTGGACCCTCCCTTTCTGTCCCTGCAGGAGCCCTGTGCACCAGGGTGATCTGTCCCGTCCACAGGGAGGACACTGAGGCCCTGGGAGGCTTAAGGCAGCACGAGAGGCAAGTGACAGAGCTGGAGTCAAACCAGACCAGTGTGTGGCCCTGGGCACAGGGCTAAGCTGGTCCCAGAGACGGCTACTCTGCCACCCTTCACAGATGCAGAAGCTGCAGCTCGGAGAGGTGACCAGAGTGAGACTAGAACTCAAGTCCCTGGTCAGCTCAGTCCCCAGCTTGGCAGTGACGCTACCGCTCTATAGCACCGTGTGGACACTTCCCTATGCCCTCTGCTGGGAGGGAGCCACTGGCCGCCATGGGTGGGAATGACCTAAAGGAGGAAGGTGCCATCCTGGGCTTTTCAGACACTGTCAGCTGTAGTGCACTTGCAAGTGCTTGGTGACCCAGAAGCTCATTTAAGCAGATAAAAATGGAGCCCCCCTCCCTCACCTCCATGATGTCCCTGAGCCACCTCAGTGCACCCCCAGGTGGGACAGTGAGGCACCGAAGGGTTGACTTGGGGCCGTGTCCAAGGTCACACTGACTCAGTCTAGGACCAAGGCCTCCCTCGTCTGCTCTGGGACGGTCCAAGGGGGATGTGGGGGGCCGGCTGCCTCCACTCACCTACCGTCCAGCTGCTCTGGCCGCCTGCTCCACCGCCGCCGCTGCTCCTGGACGGAGGGGCGCGTCCTGGCCAAGAGGCTCCTGCACCAGCCCGGGTGTCGGTGTCACCGATCAGCAGGTGCCAAACTTCCTGCAATGGAAACCCAGGAAGTGCGCGGGACGAGAACACACGCCCTTTGTCTGCCAGCTTAGAGGCCCTGTGGCCCTCCGCCCTCCCTGCCAGGCTCGGGCCGGCTCTCTTCCCCTCTCAGATGGCCCCGGTGGGCAAATGGGCTCCATCTTCTATTAGGATTGCGGTGGCTGAGACCCTGGGTGGCAGGGAAGGGGAGGAGAGAGGTCTGGGGGCAAGACCCAGGGCAGTGGGGACATTTGCTGCCATGCAGTCTGCTGGGGAGTGTGGCACCTGCCGCCCACAGGGGAGGGCTTGGGCTCAGCAGACTGGCTGGGCACCTACTGTGTGCTAGGTGTGAGTCGAGCAGCCAGCGGAAATTGATCGCACACAAGCCATCCTTGTCCCCACAGAGCTTCCAGGGAGGTGGGGGAGAGTGACACCTATACACATTAATACAATATTATAGTTACCAATAGTGAGACGTGCTGTGAAGGAATGAACAAGGGCTGGGACAAAGGGTGGGGGTGGGGATGGGGCTGCCTGAGCGCCTGCTGTGTGGGGCGCCCTGCGCCAGGGCCGGTGTGGGTGGCCCCCTGAGTGAGGGGCCTGGCAGGGTAGGTAGTGGGATCTCCCACACAGTGGTGGGGTCGGATGGGCACAGACACAGCTGTGACATCAGTGTCTGAGCCATTCCAGCTCTGCCACTTGCCAGCCTGGGGCAAATCAATTCTGTCTGGGCCTCAGTTTCCTCCTGCAACCAGGGGTAGTGGGACTGCCCTTGTGGCTTCGTTGTGGGAATTCAATGGGATGAATGTGGATAAAAATGCCTGGCACTTAGTAGGTGTTCAGAGATGCGTTCCTTTCCTCTTCCAACAGCAGAGAGGACAGACGTTTGGGCACATTAGAGTGAGGTGCACAACGCGCTGCAGGGGAGGGAAGGCAGAGACTCGTTCTGCGGGAGAATCTAAGGGACAGCCGAGGGTCCTGCCGGCCCTGCCTTGCTTTCTTTGTTCTGATAACAGCACCCGGCTTCTGTTTGGGGAACCTCACCTCTATTCTCAATGCCTGGGGCTCAGGTGGGGCTGCTATAAACCCCTGGCTCTGGGGATGTATATATGACCCAGGTCTGGCCAATCGTGGTGGCTGTTAGTTCTGAGACAAGCACCCAATCTCATTCCTGGGCCCATGGCTGGAACTATTTGGAAAGAGGCAGTATTTTTCCAGTGGACTTGTTAGCTGGCAGGATACAAACTTGGCACCACTTTTGCTACCACTTGGACCCACACAGAGGACAGCAGACCAAAGACATAGAAAAGGAGAGATAACTGATTTCATCACCTAAGCTGCTGGATCCAACCACGCCTGATATCCTACCTCTAGGCCTCTGGAGCCAATGCATTCTTTTTTTCTTACTTTTTCTTAAGCCAGTTAAAATTGTATGTCTGTTGCTTTCAAGAGTCACAGTGAAGCCTGGTGAGGCTCCATGAGTCTAGATCACCTCTCCCTCCTAGTAAACCTTGTACTCTTGTCACCACTTTTGCAAAGCCTGCCGACTCCTCCAGGTAGGTTTAGGAGTTTTGTACATCCCACGGATATATCCTGAGGCTGCTCAGTTGTACCAATGTCCTTTTCCCTCCAGACTGGGAGCAGGGCCATATCTGATGGTTCTTTGTGTCTCCAGCACCTGGCATGGTGCTTGGCACATAGTAGGGCCTCAGCAATTCCTCCAAAGTGATGTATCTGCAAATCATGTGGTAGGTAGTAAAAGGCAGTGAGCATTAAGAGCTTGGATGTTGGAGTCAGACCCACTTGAATTTGGATCTTGGCTCCTCCACTTGAGAAAGTCGCTTAATCCTTCTCCGTCCTGAAGGTGGTGGGGGGCGGCGGGAGTGCAGGTAATGCGAGAAAGATGCTTAGCACAGGGCTCTAGCTCCTCGGCAGAGTTGCCACGGGAGCAGCTCTTTGCAAGTGGGGTGCAGACGTGCTCGTCTTTCTCTAGCGGGGAGAAGTCTGGCCAGGATGGGGAAGGTGGGGTACGGAGATGGCTGGGCCCGGCCTCCCCATGTCCTCCCCAGGGAAGGGCTCCTGCTCTGATGCCCAGGTCAGTGCCCCCTTCCCCGTCCCCTTTCCCAAATGTGCTCCTCGACCGTCACAGTGGAAGGGTGTGGCTGAGACGGAGCTGCAGTCCCCTGTGGGGCGACCAGACTCTGGGCTTGGTACCCTCCCTCCATTATCTTCTTCAATCTTCTCAACAAATGGAGGAAACTGAGGCACAGAGAGTAACTTGCTCAAGGTCACAGCCACTAGTGCATGAGTGTCATTCACACTCAGACAGTCTAGCGCCTTTACTGAGCAGGCCAGGTTCGTAGGGAATGTTGTTCAGAAGGGGCTCCCAAGGGGGAACCTGCCAGGCCACAGGCAGAGCCACACGGAGCCCCCACTCTCAGGGCCCAAGCCTGTGTCCACCTGCCTCACCCAGGCAGGGCCCGGCTTCCCAAGACCTAGCAGTGACAACAATGTCTGGGTGTTAATCCCCTCCAGGTTTAGGGGCCTGAGCTGGGTCTGGCCAGGCGGGCTGGTTCCCACGCCAGGCCATCCACTCAGCAAATCCGCACAGGCTCTGCTGGGAGGGGGTGAGGGGGCAGGGAGAGGGCCCCTGCTCAGCCTAGGCCTTGCTGGTCAGGGCCTCTGTGCCCCTCACTCAGGAGTGGCCCTGAGCCTGCCCCAAGGCCTCGCTGGTCCCATCCCCCTCCTTGTGTCCCCATCCCACCCAGAACCTCTATCCCAACACCCGCCCCTTGCAGACCTAACTCAGCAGCCCCAAGCCCAAGACCCCTCCTCATTAAAGCACACTGTGGCCAGGTCCTGTCTTCTCACCTGGGTTCTCACCAGCGTTATTCCAAATGCTTCCAAACTGCTTTACCTGCTTCTAAACTAACTTTTTTTCTTTTTTTTCTTTTTTTTGAGATAGGGTCTCATTCTGTCACCCTGGCTAGAGTGCAGTGGCCTCATCATAGCTCACTGCAACCTCAAACTCCTGGGCTCAAATAATCCTGCCTCAACCTCCAGAGTAGCTGGGACTACAGGCATGTGCCACCGTGCCCGGCTAATTTTTCTTTTTTTGTAGAGACAGGGATTTACTATGCTGCCCAGGCTGGTCTCGAACTCCCAGCCTCAAGTGATCCCACCAATCTTGGCCTCCCAAAGTGCTGGGATTACAGGTGTGAGCCACTGTGCCCGGCTTAAATGGTCTATTCTAAAAGCAGCAATGAGACTCCTTTAGAGGCATAAATCAGATTATATCAGGCAGAACCTCCACTGGGCCGGGGCTTGAGTGACAGGGCCCTGCCTGCCCCTGTGGCTGCCTTCCTGTCACTCCATCCTCTCTGTGGTGCTCCTACAGGGCTCTCGGCTTGTTCCCACTGCAGGGCCTCTGCTCACGCTGTCGGGCTGGGGCCTCACTCCCTCGGCTCCCGGCCTGGCTGGCTCCCCGACTCCATCCAGGTCTCTGCTCAAATGTCCCCTCCTCAAAGGAGCCCTCTGTGGAAGGCAGCTTCTAAGATGTCCCCTGGGATCCCACACCCTTGAATGTGTGCCCTCCCCTTGAGTGGGTGGCACCTAATGACTTGCTTCTCACCAGTAGATTGTGGCAAAAACAATGGCATGTCGCTGTCAATACTGGCTTACAGAACGATGGAGGCTTCGGGCTGGCTCACTCTGAGGGACATCAGCTGCCATGTTGTCACCTGCCCTACGCAGAGGCCCAGGTGGCCAGGAACCGAGGGAGGCCTCCAGGCTCCAGCTGACACCACAGCCGACTGCAGCGCGTGAGCGACCCTGAGACAGGGGACCCAGCTAAGCCGCACCTAGATTCCTGATCCACAGAAAAAGTGAGACAATAAACATCTGTATTTTAAGCTGCTAAATTTGGAAGCATAATTTTTTACACAGCCATAGATAACACCCCCACACACACAATCGTTTTCTGTCCCCTTGCCCAGCTTTATTTTTCTTTGCAGCACTAGTTGCCACACTGGTTTGTGGGAGGCGACTGGGTGACCGCCAGGAGGCCAGGGTTGCGTATCTTACTGGTCTCAGCATCCCCAGCGCCCAGCCCAGTGCTGGCCCCACACAGGGGTTACTCACTGAATGAATGAATGGGTGAAGAAATGCAGGGACCTCAGAGGGACAAGGCCATAGCTCAGAAAAGCCAGATGTGGGGGGCTGAGGACAGGGGAGGCTGGCTCACTCCAGTCCCAGCTGCCCCAAGGGTCACTGCTGGCACTAAGCAGAAACCAGGCACCCTGGTCTCCCACCTCTGCAGAACAATGCTGCCCCCACCCTGGGACCTTGGCCCTGGTGGCCCCGGCCGAGCTGGTCCCAGCCGCGTGCTTCTCCCGGGCCATAAGATGGGGGTTGTCCTGCGCCCTCTGGACTGAAGGCGCATTTTTCTTCATTTGGTCAGGAGATTTGCTAAATGCCTCGTTTAGGGTGATCTAATTTTTATACCCTTGCCAGACAAATTATTTCACAGAAATAATTTGATAAGAAAAGAATCCCATTCCAGCCACATATGCCAATTTTTGTTTGGAAAACAGTCCCTGTGCCCATAAAAAGGAAAGGACTGCTGAGTCCAGTCCCCTCCTGGCCCTGTCCCCAATGGGTCCCAGGCTGTGTCAGGGGCTGAGAGGCTGGAGCACCTTCCAGCAAAAACACAGCCCCGGTTGGAACCCAGAGCCCAGTCTGGGTCTGGCGAGGGCTGGCCCCGTGCCCACCTGAGTGAGCCATTTCCTCCCAGACGGGCAAGTTTCCTGCCCGGAGGGAGCGGAGCACATTCCCAGGCGGGGGTGGGCTGGGGCCCGCATTGGGGGAGGGGCTTCCACGGGCATTTCCCCCACTGCAGCGACCACGCCCTGGGAGGAGAGGCCCGTCCTGGTGGTAGGGCTGAGAGCAGGGTTCAGAGGTTGGGCTCGAGCTGTCCAAGGGGTGGCCATTCCTGGGGGACGACCTGAAACCACCCAGCCAGCCTTGGGTCCAGCCTGCCCTGTGTCCCAGCTGTGCGCTGGGTGGGGGCTGGAGAGTCCCAGGCCAGCCCTTGCCTGCTCCCAAGCAGCAGCCCCTGGGTGACTGTGGTGGCCTTTGCTGAGAGGCAAGAACCCGTCGAAGCCTGGAAGTGCCTTCTCCAGGCCTCCTCTCCTCCTGATGCCGGCCCTGCCTCCCCCGCCCCCCCTTCTCCCCCACCCCGTCACAACCCCCACTCTCAACCCCCCACCCCCATCCCATGGAAGCCCATGGGGGGGCGGCTCCTTTGCCCTGTGGGGCCTCTCCTGGGGAAAGGCCCTGAGCTGGGCCCCCAGTCCCCATGGAACCCAGTGCCCTGTGGGCTGGGCACCCGGGCTAGCAGAACGTGGCTGTGCTGGAGCTCAGCTCCCTTGGACAAAAAGGGGCCGGAACCACATCCCAGAGCCCGCCAGGAACGGACCTGCCGTATTTCTCACGCCCGCCTGTCGCTGTCAGCTTCCCTGGGCCCGAATCTTCAACAAGAAGAGGGCAGCCGGGAGCATGCAAAGCACTTGAGCTCTGGGGGCCAGGCCGCCTGGCTTCACATCCTGGCTTGGCCACTTACTACCTGTGTGCCCTTGAGCCAGTTACTTAACCTCTCTGAGCCTGTTTGTGAATCTGTAAAAACGGATAACAGTACCTGCTTCTTGGGCCTGATGTCTAAATGAAATGATAAAGCACCCAGCATGTGCATGGTGAGCACCAGCACACGGCAGTGATTCTGCCGACAGGCTCGGAGCGGGCATCGGCTTGTCCAAAGTCACACAGAGGGCAGGCAGAGGAGCTGGCACCCGACCCCTTGTGCTCCCTGAGCTGGGCCCTGCAGGGGACACAGGGCTGAAGAGGCCTGAGATGGGAAGGGCCCTTGTGGTCTCTGGGGACCCAAGACCGCCGACAGAGGCTTCCTTCAGCTCTTTCTCAGCCTGGGATGGGACAGGACATGGCACCGTCCCCCTAAGACTGCAAGTGGGTGCTGGACCATGTGTTCCTGCCCCCATACCCCTCACTTCTCAGCCACCCCTCCCCACTCCACCCGAACTCCTTCCCCGGTCTGCAGGGAGCCCTGTCCCCAGGGTGCCCGCCCAGGCCAGCCGAGGCACATATACCAGGATCCTGCCAGAAGAGCTGTGTGGCCGCAGAAAGGCCTCTGTCCCTCTCTGTGTCCATGATTCTAAGCACAGGTTGAGAAAATCACCACCTTTATTGTTTACGGGAAGGGCAAGGGAGGCTGGTACAGAGGGCCAACTCCCCCCTGCCCCAACCCCGCCCAGGAAGGCAGGTCCGAGGGGCTGTGTCCATCGCCCACCCTGAGAAAAAGAGGAATTAAGCCAGGGGCCCCGAGTCGCCCCTCTATCCAAGGGCCCCATCCAAAAACCGTGCCCTCCCTACGCCCACCCCAGGGACCAGCCCTGCCACTCCGCCTCCAGGCAGCATCCTGGGGTCAAAGCCCCGCAGGTCAGCCCACAGGGGCCTGAGACAGACTCCGAATCCTCCCTCAGGCAGGTCAGGAGGGGGCCGACCTCCGGGGCTGGCTTGTCATGGACACCGAAGGCCTCTGGGGTGGAAAGTCCTGCGGGAAGGCGGGAGGAAAGGATGGAGGGAGGACGCCACCATTTCCCCTTCCCCTGGGGGCCTCAGGCTCCAGTGACCGGGAACCTTCCTCTCACTTGGGCTCTGGGGTGCAGGCTGAAGGGGTCGTGGACAGGGAGGGGGAGCCTCAACTTCCCCCACTGCTAGTGCCGTGGAGGACAGCCCTGGCCTGGCGACAGAGTGGGGGCGATTCCAGCTCCCTCTGTCCCCACCCCGGGAGAGGTCGCCCTGGCTCTTCTTGAACGTGGGCCTCTCCAGGCTCCCGGGCTGTTTGGGACAGGGCAGCAGTGTTGGGGACGCACGGGCTGGGGGTGCCCACCTGTATCTGGCAAAGGTCGAGCAGGGGCCGGGCGCCCACCAGACACCAGAGCTCGCCCAGGAGGGAGACGAGCACGCCCAGGAGGTCCAGCCAGCGGCCCACGGTCAGCAGCAGCACGAACAGGCCGCCCATGCGCACCAGCACCGTCTGCACCTGGCCCTGCATGCCGGGGTGCTGCCGCTGCTCCTCTAGGGGACACGGGTGCCCGTCACCACCCGCCCCCGCATCCTGGGTCTGGACCCCCCAGCTCCCAGACCCGCCCTCCTCAGAGCGAGCCTTCCCCTCCACTGTGGTCCTCGTCCGCTCTCTGAGGGCGCCAGGGCGCCAAGCTCTCCTGCCTCCCCAACTCTCCACCTACCCTCTCTGCCCACCCGCTAGTCTCCTGCTGGCCCAGGACAGAGCCCCGTCCTGCCTCCCCTCTTCCCGCACACCGTGTCTGAGCCATCAGTACTCCGTGTGGACTCTTTCTGCAAGAGCGTCCCCATCTGAGCACCCCTGGCCGCTCCCACAGACCCACCTGGTCCCAGCCCCTTCCCCCCTCGCAGCAGCCTCCTCCCTGACTCCCAGCTTCTGTTCTGGGCAATCCAGTGCCTGCTGACCAGCTAAGGGGCCCTTCATT
Source organism: Cheirogaleus major (assembly GCA_963574435.1). NCBI lineage: Eukaryota > Metazoa > Chordata > Mammalia > Primates > Cheirogaleidae > Cheirogaleus > Cheirogaleus major. Next base: position 8,110 of record CAUYPO010139180.1, on the reverse strand, counting down.
CCTCTGCTTATAACCCTCCTGGGACTTCCTACTGCAATTAGAGTAAAATCCAGCCCCTCACTTTGCCTTAGGAGACCCTGCCTAAGGGTCTGTGCCCACTCCCCAGCCTCCCTTGGTCTCTGGTCACTGCCCCCAGGTAACCTGGCCTTCTTTTCATTCAGCATGCCGGGCTCATGCCCACCTCAGGGCCTTTGCACTTGCTGTTCTCTCTGCCTGGACCACCTTGCTTCACCCTGTGGCTGCCACCCCATCCCCACCCTGCAGCCAGGTGGCTCTTCCTAGAGCCCGGTCTGACCAGGTCACTGTCCCTCACTTGAAACCCTGCAATAGCCTCTCACCGGACTGTCCCACCTGGCTGGCGAAGCCCTCCAGCAGGCCAGCCTCATCTCTTCCCTGTGCCCTCAGGGTGACAGTCACACAGGACTTTGTCAATTATTTGACACTGCCATGCCCTCTCCCGGCTCTGGGCGTGGGCATTCGTGGTCCTCTCTGCCCAGGGTCCCCTTCCCTGCCCCTGCTCCCGCGGGAGCTCCTGCTGATCCTTCAAAGCCCAGCCCCAACGCCAGCTCCTGGGGACTCCCTCTGCCCCCTGCACCTTCTCTGAGCTGCACCCCATACGGTCTCTGCCCTGACCAGGTGCCCGCGGGGGGCAGGGTGGGGTCTGATGGCCGTCGCCTCCCCAGAGCCTGGCCGGCAGCGTGCCACGAATGCCAACTGGACACTCAGGCCCCGGCCCTCACCCTGCATGTAGATGACCAGCAGTGTGTAGCAGATGGTAAGCGGCGTCCAGAAGCGCACGGCCTCCGAGGTGGTCCGGAAGTCCTGGTTGATGAGGGCCACAGCCGCCAGGTCGCCCACAGCAAAGGCCACTGCCAGGGCGCGGCCCAGAAGCCCGGGGAGGCCGTAGGCGTTGGCCAGCAGGCCCAGGCAGACCCCGCAGTAGTGCTGGCTGCTGTGCAGCTCGTACAGGCGGCACACGTGGCGCTGGAGGCGCCGGGCCCCAGAGCCCAGCAGCGCGGCCAGCCCGAGGCTCAGCAGCAGGTTCAGCGTGCGGCGAGGGGCGCCCTCCTGCAGGAAGCTCAGGCCGCAGGCCAGCCCGCAGCCCAGCGAGTACTGGCACAGCAGGTAGAGCCGCAGCCGCTCGGTGTCCCGGGAGCCCTGGGGGCAGCAGCAGAGGGACAGCAATGGGGGCTGCTCCACACACAGGGGGCTGGAGCCTGAGGGACCTTGGGGGTCTTTCCCAAAGCGGGCATCTTGGCTTCGGGTTAAGCCCCGATGGGATCATTGCTCTTGCCTTAATTTTAATCATGTCTTATTACTTGGGGCCCATCTGTTAGCTAAAAAGCCTGGAAGACCTGGGTTCAAACCTGAACACCCCTTGCTGGTTGTCGACCATAGATAAGCCACCTACTCTCTCTGAGCCTCAGTTTCCCCATCTGTGAAATGGGGACCATGACTTTTACCCGCTGTGGTTGTGAGGATTAGATGAGATGGTGCACACAAAGTACCTCGCACAGGGCCTGGCATTTGGGAAGCTCGAGACGCAGGAGCCGTAGCTATTATTTTCTGAGGACTGGGGCTGTAGCCACTGTGAGCGGAGACTTTGCTTTGGCAATCAAAACCCGAGTGACTCACCCCCACCTTCCCTGCAGTCTCACCTTGCCCAGGGACAGCAGTGTGGACACAGCCCGGAGGGAGAACTCAAGTACCACGAGGGCAGCCACCCGGGCCCCCACGATGGTCAGGAACAGGGTCAGCCCTGCCACGTGCACCGTCTCCAGCGAGGCCCACTGGGCCTGCAGCCGCTCCTTCTGGGGCCGCCGCTGCGGGTCACTGTGGGGGCAGAGTGGGTGTGGACAGAGGTGTGGAGCCACCAGCCTCGGCCCCTGGCAGGTCCCTGTGTCCCCAGTCATACTCCCTGGTCCGCTGCCAGCCCTCCCCAAAGAGGCCAGAGTCACAGTGCAGGGCCCAGGGGCCTGGTGAGGGGCACGGAGTGGGACGGGGAGGTGGGCACTCACTTGGCACAGCCCACGAAGAAGTAGACTTTCAGGAGGCTGTTCAGGACCAAGACTCCGAGGGCCCCGACAAGGCCTGAGGGGGTGGGAGGGAGGTGGCAGGTGCAGGAGGAAGGAGTGTGAGGCGGTGGGGCAGAGGAGGGGATAGCCAAGGTGGCAGGGCGGCAGGAGACCTGCGTGGGTGGGGTGCACCTGCAGGGCCCGGAGCTGGGAGGGTGGGGCTGAGTGGGAGGGGAGGCCTCACCTTGCAGGAGGGAGTCCAGGAGGTCGGAGCCCCACTCGAGGGAGGGGAGGGATGGCAGGTGGAACATGGCAGCCCCAAGGCAGCCTCGGCTAGGTCTGCACAGACAGATGATGTCACCGGGCAAAGGGCAAAGGTGTCAGTAGAAGGGGAGGAGGGGCCTGGAGGCGGAGGTCGAAGCCCAGACCAGGGGAGGGGAGGAGAGCCAGGGGCCGGAACTCTTCCAGGCCCCAGGAAGGCGAGCCCAGATCCCGGCACAAGGGTGTGGGGAGCCCGCTGCTGCCTGGTGTCCCCATTTGGCAGTGCGGGGTGAAGGGGGATGCATCTCTGGGGCTGGTCTCTGGTCTCTGTCCCTGCTAAAGTCTGCGTCCACTTTTCTTACCCTTCCTGAGGCCCTGGGCTCCATCCACCCTGCCCCTGCCTTAGGTTTGGGTCCTGTCTTCTCAGCCTGAAGTGTGGGCTCTGCTCTCTCAGCCCCAGGTCTGGGGCTCTGTCCCCTACAGCCAGAGGTCCGGCCATGTCCTGTCAGCTCCAGGTCAGGCGCTCTGTGCCCCACAGCCAGAGGTCAGGCCCCGCCAGCTCTTTGTGAGGTCTGGTTCCAGCTTCCCGAAGTCTAAGGTCTGGCTCTGGCCTGGTGGGGATTCTCCCCTGGCCTGAGGTTGGGACCCCCAGCCCCCTCCACGTCTGCCTGCTCTCCTGCTGTCCCTCCCTGTGTCCACTAGGTGGCAGGCCTCACCCGGGTCGGGCGGGGTGGGCTGGCCAGCGAGACGCCCGTCCCATCCTCGCCTGCGGAGTCAGAGCAGAGAGAAAGAGCAGCCAGCCAAGGGTGGGGGTCAGGAACAGGGTCTGAGGCTGGTGGCCGAGGGGAGTCGTGGAAGTAAACAAAATAGAAAACTTTATTGACTTGGAGTGTGCGGCAGGGGTGCGGCAGGGAAGGCAGGTGGGGCAGCTTGAACCCGGTCAGTTCTGCCCCTTTCCAGGGGGCTGGGGTCCCCGCTGCAGTGCGAAGGTGGCGTGGCACTGAGAGAGTGCCACGGGGGAGTGTCGCTCGGCCTGGAGAGGGCCCAGGGCATGCTGCTCCCACAGCCGCTGGCTCTGCCCTGATTCGGCCTCGGTCTCTCATCTGGACGACGGGCACCCCAGGGCTCCCTACAGAACCTCAGGCTCTGTGCAAATGCCCACAGCGCTGGGCCCTGGGCGGCCCTCAGCAAAAGCCCTGAGACGAGCTGAATTTTGTCCCCCAAAATTTGTATGTTGGAGTCCTGTCCCCCAGGACCTCAGGATGTGACTGCGTGGACATGGGGCTTTTGCAGAGATAATGAAGTAATGAGGTCCTGCGGTGGCCTCATGACCATACAGTCCAACATGACTGGTGTCCTTACAAGAAGAGGAGATTAGGCCACCGACACGAAGAGGGACGACCGTGTGAGGACACAGGGAGAGAAGGCGGCCTCAGGAGGAACCAGCCCTGCTGACATCTTGCTCTCAGGTTTCTGGCCTCCAGAACTGTGAGAACAGATTTCCATTGTTTAAGTCCCCCGTCTGTGGCACTTTGTGATGGCAGTCTGAGCAAACAACATAGACGACGACGCCATGGCCTCCAGCTGCACCCCGGTGTCCCCGTGGTACCTCGATCCCGGAGCGGCAGTGCCCTCATCAACGGCACAGGTCCGGGGTGGGCAGAGCTGAGTTCTAGTCCCGGCTCTGCCACTGCAAAGCTGTGTGGCTTTGACAAAGCCACGTCACCTCTCTCAGCCTCGGCTTCCTTATGGTAAAAGAGGATTTACTGTCTCGTGCTGCTGTTTGAGGACTAAGCAAGCTGACACGTGTAAGTCACTCGGCTCATGCCTGCAGCAGCTGTTATACCGAGGAATAAAGCTCTGGGATGCAATGGCCCAGTACGGGGAAGGAAGAGAACTTTCTGGAGAACAGAGTTGGTAACAACTTGGAGTGGATGCTCTGGCCCTGGCTGGGCCATGGGCCATGGGGCCAGAGCTGTGCACGTTCCTCCGGTCCTGTGGCAGGGCCTGGGCCCAGGGCCCACTCTGGGGTGGCCAGTCCTGCCGGGTGAGTGCTGGGCTGTGTCAGGGTGTGGGGTGAGGGCGCGGCCTAGGTGCCCTGGTGCCGGGCCTGCATGGCCAGTTTCCGCAGCTCGTCCCAGAAGAGCATGCTGAGTATGGTGTGGGGGCCCAGGCGCAGGTAGGCCGGGCCCAGACCCTTGTAGAGCGCCAGGGGGCCCTCCTGCCACCAGATCTTCACCAGGCAGTCGGCGAGGCCCCCGTACAGCTGGCCCTGGGGACAGACATGGGGTGGGAGTCACCACAAGGGCCGTGGGGCCCTGGATGGCACAACCAGGTGTCTGTGTGTTCAAGGCTTCTGTGGGGACATGGGAAAAGGGACTCCCCCCCAGCTGGGCAAATTACAGAAAGGTGACCCTCTGGTCTGTGACACTGGAAGAGGGAGCCTCTTCCGGCAGCCACAGCCCCACGCCAGGGGGCTCAGCTTGGCTCACGGTGCCCGGGCCGATTTCACCACCAACTCACCCTATGGGTGGCGCCTTTGGCTGGCACATCTGTGAGGCCACAGTGCCAGGAGAAGGCCGTGGGGTCAGGCCTGGATTCCAGTTCTGGCTCCTTCACTTACCAGGTGGGTGACCTCAGGGAAGTCACTTGATCTGAGCCTCAGTTTCCTTATCAGGAAAACGAAGGTGGTTGTGGGGATGGAGTAACCCCAGGGTGGAAGTGCTCGGCCCGTGCTTGGGACCAGGCGCTTAGCAACAAGCCCAGCTGCTGTGTCTGCATGCGTGTCACGTGTCTGCGCGTCTCTGGCTGCTCGCGTGTGTGTTGGGGTGTGTTCCCAGTGCCCCCATCCCCCCACCCCCGCCCCGCGCACCCTGCCAGCTCCATCCACCGGCTGATTGTACAGTCGCGTGCTGGCCACGTCGAAGGGGGTCATGACGGCCACCACAGCTACGCTGCTGATCATGCCTCCAGCCAGGGCCACCAGCCAGCTGTCCTCTGGGAGCCACTGTGGGGAGGGTACAGGCTGCTGACCCTGCAACTGCCCTCTTCCCACCAGCACGTGGTGGGGGGGGTACAAGGGCTGGGGAGAGGGGAACAGACAAGCCCCTCCAGCCATGGCCCCCAGCCCACCACCCCCAGCTCCTTCACAGCTTCGGAGATCACTGCTGTCCCCAACTCCCGCTGGACCTGAGGGCTTGGGTCACCACCGAGGGCAGAGCCAGGGCCCCACCTGTTGCCACCCCCTGGATCTCCCTGTGTGGAAGGAGGCACAGGTGTCCCCAGCCCCTCACCTGTCGCTCCTGCACCCAGGCCTTGGCTGAGGTGAAGGTGGCCAGCTGGGCGGCCGAGCCCACCATGACTCGGGGCACAGCCCCACCCACGCCCCGCCACAGCCCCAGTGGGCCCTGCTGCTGCCAGATGGTTTCCAAGGCACCCAAGACGCTCTGCAGGGAGAGGGCACGAGGTCACTGGAAAGCCCCTGCCCAGCCCGGGAGCCCATCCAGCCCATGCAGCCAGAGAGCTCTGGCTAGTGACAGTCCTCACCTGGTGATGGTGCTGGTGCCCCACAGCCATCGCAGCCACCGTCTGGGCCTGCAGCTGTGTTTTCACCTGTGCGAGCAGAGGGGACAGACAGCTTGGGGACAGAGCCTAGGGGAAGCTGGACAGGCTGTGCGTGTTGAGGGCACCCGCTCCCCCTGTGCCCTGAAACCCAGAGCTCTGAGATCCCGCGCCCGAAGCTTAGAGGCCTGCAGAATGGGGTTGAGGGCGCGGCTTTGGAGTCGGCCTGCGTCTCGCTGTGACTTGGAGCGAGTCTCTTGATCTTCTCTGGGCCTCAGTTCTGTCTGTCATCCTTGAAAAGCTGCTCTGAGGTTGTGGGAGATGGTGACTGTTCAGCACCTCCGCAGGACAGTGAGCTCTGGCTCAACGGCAGCTTTCATTCTTAGCTTATGCGAGTCCGCACGGGAAGAAAAGTGACCGGGCTAGGATTTGAACCCCTGCACCCTTTGCCCCTCCCCCAGCTCAGGACCAGTTGAGCAGGGTCCCCAGGGGAGCAAGGATCAGGGAAGGCCCTGGTGCCCTGGGCAAGGGGCAGATTCCAGGCCTGGGCTGAGATGTTCTGGGGAGCAGCCTCACCCAGCGGCCCCACCCCGCCAGGTCTGCCAGTCCCGGAGCCTGCAGAGCCCCCTTGGGAGTCACAGGGTGGTGGAGGTTGGAGACCAGGCACTCACCAGGTAAGCCGGGCTCCCCACGAAGGCTCCCAGTGCCCCAGCAACAGCGCCTGCGACCACGGTGCCACCCGGCTGCTGGGTGAGGCCGGCCTGGCACGCCAGGCTGTAGCAGTAGAAGCGGACGCTGTTCATGAGGCCCTGGTACAGCAGGCCGGCGGCCAGCCCCTTCTGCAGGCCCCACAGCCCGTCGGCTCGGGCCACGGCGGCAACAGAGGACACAAGGCCCCGGTAGGGCTGTGGGTAGGTGCCCTGGGCCCGCAGCTCCCCCTGCAGCTGCAGCCGCGTCTTCACCACCTCCAGGGGATTGGTGAAGACACAGGCCAGGCAGCAGGCCGAGGCGCCCAGCACCAGGTCCACAGCTGGGGGCACCGTCTCCATGGCCTCTGTGCCAGGGGCTTGCTGAGGCTGGGGCAGGGGCATGGCCCGGGCCCTGGGCTGGTGGTGTTTAGGCTGCCTGTGTCCCCGCAGGGCCACAGGGCTGGAGCTCCAGGGTGCCTGAGGCCATGTCTAGAGGACAGGGGTCCCAGTCGGACAGGCCCGGGGATGCCTGGAAGCCCCTGCTCTGTCTCGGAGTCCACCTGCTCTGCTCAGCTGCCCGGGTCTGCTGTGCCTGGGACACGCCCCCGCTGGCTCTGACCAATCCCAGCTGCCTCTGTCCCCGCACCTCCCGCCTTGGGGCGGGCCTGGATCCTGGGATCTGGGGGAAAGGTCGCTAGGGGCTGGAGGAAGGATGGGGGTGGGGAGAAGGTGCCAACCAGCCCGGGCACCTCCTCCTGCCCTCCCTCTGGCCCTGGGCACAGGGCTGGTGCTCCTGCCAGGCCTCCGGCTTAGCCTGTCCTGCTCCGGCTCAGAGCCCTGGGCACAGGGCAAGTGTCTGGGAGGTCCCTGGGCCAGGGTGTAGGGCAACTCGGCAACTGCCCACTCCCACCCCTGCCACAGCCCGTGTGACTTTCCCTTTCTAGGCCTCAATCTTCCAATCTGGCTCCACAGTCTACGGTCCTACTCTCCGCGGGAGCAGAGGTGGAGAAGGGCTAATTTGGAATCCCAGCGCCGCTGTTACATGTGACCTCGAGCAAGTCGCTCCTCCCTGGGCTCCAGTCTCCCTCATTGTAAAATGAGGATTTTTCTTTTTTTTTTTGAGACAGAGTCTCTGTCTCTGAGACAGACTCTGTTGCCCGGGCTAGAGTGCCGTGGCGTCAGCCTAGCTCACAGCAACCTCAAATTCCTGGGCTCAAGCGATCTTCCTGCCTCAGCCTCCCGAGTGGCTGGGACTACAGGCATGCACCACCATGCCCGACTAATTTTTTTTATATATTTTTAGTTGACCAATTAATTTCTTTCTATTTTTAGTAGAGACGGGGTCTCGCTCTTGCTCAGGGTGGTTTCGAACTCCTGACCTTGAGCAATCTGCCCGCCTCAGCCTTCTAAACTGCTAGGATTACAGGCGTGAGCCACCGCACGTGGCCCCAAATGAGGCTATTGACGTCCACTTCAGAAGGTTCTTTGGAGGACTGGAGATGTGCCAATAGTGCACCTAGCACAGGGCTTCACCCAATAAAGGTGACCCACATCCCCTGCTGCCTCTGGCTCCTGTCACCCATC
>CAUYPO010139175.1:0-15014 GCA_963574435.1 Cheirogaleus major | reverse complement strand
GCCTCAGCTCCGGCTTCGTGTCGCCGTGTCGCCGTGTCGCCGTGTGGCGGAGGCTGGCCCGGGGTGACCTTTGCCCCGCCTGCTCCTTCTAACTTCGGCCCTCGCGTCGAAGTTCACGGGACTCTGAAAGGCGCCGCGAATTCACTTGGAAATAAAGTAGGTTATTAGCGGGCAGGCACAGGTGGGCTATCTTGGTGTCCCCGACCCGCGGGGGCGCGGCAGGCGGAGCCCAGACGGGCATTAGGAAGCTGGCGTGTGAATCCTGCCCCCCAAGACAAAAGGGGTGCCCCCCTCCCCTCGACAAGCCCATTTATCTTCCTTCTTGCTGTTGGACCACAGCTGGGGACACTCAGGGACTCTTCATCTTGACCCCCACTTACCGGGACAGCCACCTGATTATTCAAGTAAACGGGCCGCGGCTTTTACAAAATTCAGCCCTTGGAGAATGCGGGCATCGATCCCGCTACCTCTCACATGCTAAGCGAGCGCTCTACCATTTGAGCTAATTCCCCAGCTCTGGGCCACTTCCGCCGCCGGCACGCATTGTGGCACACGTCATCACCGGTTTCCTCGCAGCCCTCCGCCCCGCCAGGCCGGCCGTCCCGCTACCCCATTGGTTTCCTTGCAGCTCAGGGCTCCATGGCCATGATTGGTTTGGCTCAATATAGCTTAAAAAGCTTTGGCCATTTGGATTGGTGTTCGGAAGCGTCCGTCAAGCAGACGCCCTGCTGTTGCTACGGTGTAGGGGGACCCAACTAGGTTTCTCCCGGTTTCTGATTTGTTTCTCAGTCTCCGGGTCCTAGAGGTTCCGGATCCGTCAAGTCCATGGGAAAAGAACGCGCCCCTCGCGCTTGACTGACTAGGCCTGTGAGCCAATCGGAGTGGATGCAAGGGAGCCGCTGGGCGATCCAATAGGTTGTAGGGGGGCGAACGAGGGAGTCCAATGAGCGTGGGGCTGGGGGCAGGGGCGGGTCACGATTGGCTGCGAGGTCGCCGGAGGGAGGGTGGGAGGAACTCAAGGCCTGCTTGATACGTCCGCCATTTTGGGCGCTTGGCTGATGGTGTCGGTGAGCGCGTTTCCCGCCTGAGCGCAACTAGCGGCGGGTTGTGGGCACCTCCAGGTAATGAGGGGGGCGGCGGGGCAGGCCGCGGCGCGGGGTGCGCCGGGCGCGCGGGCGGGCGGGCGGGCGGCGGGGCCGCTCCGCCTGGGCCTCGGCGGCGCGGGGAGAGAGCGTCCCGTCCCCTCTCCCCTCCCCCCCGGAATTCGCTGCTCCGCGGGCCCGGGAGGCGCGGCGCCCAGTCCCTCCCGGCCGCTCCCCGCTCGCTCCCGTCAGCTCGGGGCCCGGCGGCCCGGGCGCCGGCGGCGGGACGCGGCCCGGGCGGCGAACTTTGCGCCGCGCTGACGTCCGCGGCCTTGCTTGGTGGCGGGGCGGGCCGGCGAGACGCGCCCCTGCCCGGGCTCCGGCTCCAGCCTTTCCGCCCCGCCAGCCGCAGCCCGCAGCGTCGCCCACCGACCCGGCTCGGGCTCCGGCCCCGCTCCCGCCGGGCCTCCTGGCTGCCGGCTCCCGGACAACTTCTCCGGGGCCTCGGGGAGCGTATCAAGTTGAGGCAGCAACTCGTAGAGATTCCTGAAGGCCATTGTTGGACTCTTCTCCGGGAAACAAGTTTTGTGGGTTTCTGTTAATTCGCCGCAGAGTCATCAGAATACACACAGACCAGTTCGGAGTCTTTCAGTAGCCTGCCCAGTGATCTTTTCAACTCCGGTGCTGTGGCTCGAACATAGACTTGGTCGCAGATGCCGCCTCCCTGGTGTATTTGAGCCAGAGAGGTGGTCCTTCTTGTGGCTTAAAGTACCTCCCTCTTAAAGAAGCCCATTCTCTCTTAACTTGGAGGTGTTTCTTCCTGAGGGCTTGCTTGCTTTCATCACATCTTGGACTTTCAGTTGTAGGTGGACGGAATGAGTCCTTGTCTGTGTCTCCGTGCCCTTAACGTTTCAACCTCATGACTTAATGTCGTTTTTCTGGTACTTAACATTTTCTCTGTGGGGAGGGATGTTTTGCTTTTATGGGAGAGTGGACTTGGTAGTTGTTTCCTTTCATTCTCACAGCACTTGTTAATGTTGATATTGTTCCCCTTTACGAATGTGAAGTTTACTTTGATTTTGTCTTCAAGGTCATGTTGCAGATAGGCATCAAGTGGGATAGGGACTCCAGATTTCCAGCCATTGAAATGTGCCTCAGCAAACGTATGATACCTAGTTTGTGGTGGTGGTTGAGTTTTCTTTACTCTGGAGTTAGACTGCCTGGATTCAGATGTTGGCTTGACCACTTTCTAGCTCCGTGACCTTGGGCAAGTTACTCAGTCTCTCTGTTTCCTCTGTAATATGGGAATCATAATAGTGTCTACCCCGTAAGTTTATTAGGACAAATGAGTTAATACGTGTAAAGCAGATAGAACCGTGCTTGGCACATAGAATCAGCTTAGTAATTAGTGGCTATTGTTACTAATTTAAATTTGACTTAAGTGTTTGGATACTACTTAGAAGTCAAATGAGTGTTTAAAGCCCTGTGTCTTGGTGACTCTTTGGAAAGCTCTGTGTATTTAAGAGTTAGTTGGGCTGATAAAGTGAACTGGAAATTATTTTTTCAGGAGCAAGGTTGTTGAATATTCATTAAATTACATACATTTGATAGAGTAATTAATTAGTGGTGATACCTCAGAATGTTTTGTTTAAACAAGTGGTTAAATACAGAAAAGTCCATCAGGAGCTTAAGTAGGACTCTGTTACTCATGTACTTTTGGCTATTACTTCTTGGGTTTGATTGGCCCCCAAATCCGTAACTTCAGGGTTTCTTAGTGTACTCCTGGTTGTTATTGAAGATTGAAAGGATACTGTGTATTTTGATATACTTCAGCAAAGATAGTTTGGGAAATAGCTGTTGTCCTGGGTGGATGCTTTGGAAGCTATTCTGCATTTCATTATGTCTAGTCAGGGAGACTAGAATATTTAACAAAATACCATTCACTCATTCATAAACGCAGTCTTTTAAGGCCTACCCTGTGCTGTTAGCCATGGTGCATGAAACCGTGCTTGCCCTTCCCTTGGTATTACTGTATTTGCTTGGGACACGGCTTGCTTTGTTGCTCTGGGGAAGTGTTTTTTGACAGACTTAGTCTTAAGTAGAAATGAGCATCTTGCTGGTGGAACTTAAGGACGGGAAGAAGATTGTTTCGGATTTAGAAGACTTTAACTTTTGTGTAAAATATAGAATACCAAATTAAACAAACAAAAGTTTGGTATTTTCAATCAACTAATTGAGAACTTGAGAATCAGCCCGTAGCTAAGCAGAAAATGAATGTTAATAAAATTAAGATAGGGTGAGGTTGCTTAGCTTTTTAAGTTAAGGTTTTGCATGTATTTGGTACAAAGGTAAATGTGATCATGTGCTTATTACAAGCAAGCATCTCTTCCTTAACAGTGTTTGTCAGGATCAGTATTCAGTTTGTTTCTAGGATAAACTTGTATGTTGCTGTTTTATGTTTTTGGTATTTGAGAGGCAGCCTCTGTATGTGTGTGTGTTTGTGTGTGTATTGGTCTAAAGTTTTTACAATATTTTACTACACTTAAGAAGAGTAAATGGTAGTGAAAGTGAAGCTCTTCTATCTGTTCAACTAAAGCTCTGCATTGAGTTTATTATAAAAAGCACAAGAGTCTGCTTTGGCCCTTATGAGTCAAGATCTAAGCCCTATTTGCTGAGTAGTTCTAGCTAGTTTTTCTCAGGATGTACTGAAAAATAGACCTGGCCTCTTAACTTTAAGCAGCGTTCATATTTCTTTTCTTTCTTTCTTTCTTTTCTTTCTTTCTTTTCTTTGTTTTCTTTGTTTTTAAGAGACACAGTCTCACTCTGTCACCCAGGCTGGAATGCAGTGGTAATCATAGCTCACTGCAGCCTTGAACTCCTGGGCTCCGGTGATCCTCCTGCCTCAGCCTCCTGAGTTTAAAGCTACAGCATGTGCCACCACACCCACCACACTCTAAAATAATATTTTTTATTTGTTTAGAGATGTGCTCATGCTGCATTGCCCAGGCTAGTCTTGAACTCCAGGCCTCAAGCAGTCCTACTGTCTTGATCTCCAGAGTTGCTGAGATTACAGGCGTGAGCCACCACACCTGGCTTCCTTCTTTTCTTAACAGAACTTCAAATGATTGGGTTTTGATTTATTCTAGCTCAGGGATTCTCACCTGGGGGTGACCGCTCCCCCAAACATTTGGCAATGTCTGGAGACTTTTTTGCTTCTCACACCTCTGGGGATGGCTAGTGTGCTTTTAGAGGATAGAGGCCAAGGATACTGCTAAACATCCCACGTTGTACAGGACACTCCCCCTCCCAAACAACAAAATTATTCAGCCCCAGTTATTAACAGTGTTGAGGTTGAGAAACCCTGCTCTAGATGGATGCTAGACTGGCCTGCATTGGAATCATTTGATATACTTTAAGACCATGGATGTTGGACTCCATTTCTGGACATTTGTGGTGGGATTGAGAATCTCTTTTTAAAAAGCTTCCTAGACAATACTGAAGTGCAGCTGAGTTTGGGAGCCCCTGTTCTAGACCATAGATTTTTAGGGATGGTTTGTAAGTTAAAAGATCCTTCTGGTGATCTGTGAACTCTGTCTTTGCAGTACCTAAATCCTGCATTGGAGATTATTAGTAGTGGGCAGAGGTGGTGTACTTAACATCATTTTTCAGGTGTCTGAAGACTGAAGTTTTTAAAAAAAAAATTAAATAAATTGATTTCATAAAGTAATTTAGAAACTTTTTTTTACCTTTACCTCAGGAAAATACGTTACCTTATCATGCAGAATCTTAGCAGAATTCCTACCTATTTAGTTTGCTTCTGTGCTGAATAACCTTATACTACTGTAATTTTTGAGTTTTGTATCTTTTGCCCTCATCTTGTCAACTCAGTTCTGTTTTTAGATGCCAGGTTCAACTGTTTTTAAAATTTTTTTAATTTTTTATTTTTTTGAGACAGAGTCTCACTCTGTTGCCCAGGCTAGAGTGCCGTGGCATCAGCCTCGCTCACAGCAACCTCAAACTCCTGGGCTCAAGCAATCCTTCTGCCTCAGCCTCCCGAGTAGCTGGGACTATAGGCATGCGCTGCCATGCCCGGCTAATTTTTTCTATATATTTTTAGTTGTCCAATTAATTTCTTTCTATTTTTTTAGTAGAGATGGGGTCTCGCTCTTGCTCAGGCTGGTTTCGAACTCCTGACCTTGAGCGATCCTCCCACCTCGGCCTCCCAGGGAGTGCTAGGATTACAGGCGTGAGCCTGGCCTTATTTTTAATTTTTTTAAAATTATTTTTTGATGAAGACCTACCTATTCCCAGAGAATTAGCTCTGGATCAGTTTACCAGTTTTGCCCTTGCTGGGCAGGAGAGGCATATGGTTATGCTCATCCTTTAAGGGGACCCTTCCGTGCTCTGGACACTGGGTCCAAATGGGAGTGTTCTTACCTTCTGGGGTGATGAAGTGCAATAGTAGAGAGAAGGGGGAGAGATCCTTTTCTTGCTCATACTTAAAATCTAGATTCTCTAGTTTATTGAATGGAAGAATGTTAGTATGAAAACTTACACAAAATTTCAACAACTAAATGTTAGTATCTGGACATACAAAAGGCAGAAGATCACAGAGGCATTTTCTGATTCTTGACCCTGAAATTCAGTCTGTGGCTATGTTGAGAACTGCAAGAGACCCCATCTACTTCTAATCTTCATTTATTTGATGAGCAAATATATTGAGTCCTTACTCTGCCAGGAACTGTATTAGGAATTCACTGGTGAACAGGCCCTTAAGGACTTGCTGTCTAGAGGGAGAGGCAAGCAATTACAAAAGAGACCAATTGACAAAAGCTTGTTAGAATTGTGTATAGTGTAAGCAAGTAGTCTCTTAGAGGCCTTGGAGGAAAGCTGTTTTCTAGTTGGTTGGTTTATTTGTTTAAACTTTGTGTGGTGGAGAGCTCAGAAGTTTTGCAAAAGAATAAAATAGTTACACCTTTGTTACTCATTTGTACTAAATGGTTACATTGACTTGCCTCCCTAGTTTGAGGTTTTTAAAAAAGCAATGCTATTCTTCCCATGCTGGTGAAGCTGTTTTGTCATGACAGATAGGATTGATGTTTATTATTCCATACACATTGGTTTTCATCGGTCAAATTTGAAACACTGACTTTGTGGTTCCAGACTCATCAGAGGCTTGATGTAGGTTCTTGCTAAATATCTTGAAGCATCCTTGAAATGAATGTGCTTTGAGTGGGAATGGTTTTTGTTGTTGTTGTTGTTTTTCTGCTGCAGTGTGGATCTAGGTTGACTGGAGATTTGTTTTTGTGACCTTTTGACTTTGGCTTAGATTTAGTTGTCATGGGAGCCCCCTTTCTTCTTCTCACCCCCTCTGTTCTGCTTTACTGGGAGGAAGATAGTTACTAGTCAGATCAATACTCAGTTTATTTCAGCTTTTGAAAGATTATAGACTGACATCTGGTTACCAGGTAGATTGGGTAGGTGGTAAAGAAAGGAGTAAAACGGCATCTGGCAGCATGTGAAAATGCCTCTTACCTCTATGTCTAGCTAGGACATTTTCATGTCACAGACTTGGCCAAGAGCTGGCTTTACCCCTAGTATAGGCTGTTTACTACCTTAGTAGAGGCTGGTCAGTGTTGACCTGTTTTAGATGTACTGGTGAAGAAGTTGACTGAATTTATACAATTAAAGTTTGATAGGTTCTGAACATCTTTTCACAGATATAAGAAGGCTTTGATTTTGTACTTCTCAGCAACTGTGGAGAAAACTATGGTATTATTAGTTCCAAAATTTCTTATAGTGGGTATATATTTTGGCTTGAAATGATTTGTACACCCCAGACGTTTACTGCCATGAAATCTGATGGCCCAAAGGAAAGATGAATGAAAGATTGTTTTTAGGAACATTGGAGAGCAGGACTAAAAAGGCTGCAGAAATAGGAGTATGACTGAAGATTGAGTCAGACTTGGAGAAAGCTGTGTGGGATTGCTAATTTGAGCCTGGGGTTCTCTCTACCTGGATGTAAATCTGAGCAAGAATACTGGTGGCAGACACACTTTGAGAAGAAGAGAATGGATAGCTTGCCTGTGACCACAGTGCTTTCTGAGACCTTAATCAGGGCAGGTTACACTACCCACTAAGGCATGCTCCATGGTTGGGTGGTGAAATTGGCTGGCCTTTCAGCCCCCAGATTGGGGCAGTGGCAGAAGGAAAATTAGCTAGTTTTGACTTGATTTGTTGTTTGGGACTTCCTTTCATGAGAAGTCATAATTTTGGACTGGAAGAGAACTTAGAGGTCATTGATTCTTAGAGAAAAATTTAGGCCGTTTGGAAGAATGGACCCAGAGGCAGTGGAGAAATCTCCGTTCCTGGTGATTGTTTAGGGTTGTGGTGGCCCCACTAGACCACAATTTTAGGTGCTATTTGTTTCAAGACATCATAGCTGGATCTCACTGAGAGTTAAGCATAAATAGTTAGCTTCTGAATTGTTTTCCTTATGGTGGCAGTACATGTCAGTTTTTTGTCACTATGTAGTAGATGAGGGCACAGTGTCTCTTGGTTTCCTTTTGTTGACATAGAGATACACGCTTTGAATGACTCCCCCTTTCCCCCTTCCATTGTGACCTTCTTGTTCTTGCTTTGTTACACCCTTAGATGGGTTTAACAAACTATCTGGCACCTATCATAGCCATGGTATTTTGTTGTTAAGGGGTTTTTCACAGATTAGTACCTGGTCTGTGTCCTTAATTCTGCATATATTGTGGTGGTCAGGAGTGTACAGGGTCTAAAATAGCTGAGTTCTGGCTCACACAGTTTTCCAGCTGTATGATCCTGATACTAGCTGACATCTCTGTTCCATAGTATTTTTATTTGTGAAATGGATATTAAATGTAAACTGTTTAGCACAGTGTCCAGCACAGATTAATATTTATATTATTGTTATTGATCTTCTTTTCAATAACAATAAAAATAAGGACAGAAATAACTATAAGGTACAGTGAATTACCTGAAGGAGAGAAATGAAATATTATGGGATCATAGAGCTTTGAGGGCTACTAGCTGCTCTGGGGAAGTGCAGGGTGATGGTGCTTGGGGTGAGGGGATATTACAGAGTTAGTGTTTATGTGCATATTTTTCTCTCCAAAGTTGGATTATGTTATATCTGTCTCATGTACAAAAATGTGATAATATTCACATTTATCTAAATAAAACATATATAACATAATCCTTTCTTTGGCTAGAATAGAGATCATAAATTTGAGGTTTGCAGTTTGCTTTCTAAAACAGTCGTCTTTAAAATCTGTTTCTTTTTGGCACCCAGGACATTATAAAGGTAGTTTCGTTTGCTGTGGAGTCTCACATGTTATATAGAACCATATTTTTTCAACATACTGTGGATAATCACATATGCCTTGAAGGATCAATGTATGTTAACAGATGATTGGATCTTTTTGATTTTGCACTTAATTTCTTTACAAATTCCACATTGTAGCCAGACAACTCTATTGAGGGTCTGCAAAACTTTTCCTGTAAAGGGCTAGTTAGTAAATATTAATAGTTTAGGCTTTGCAGGCTAAAAGATTTCTGCAACTACTCAACTCTGTCTTTGTAATGTGAAAACAGCCATAGCCAATATGTAAACAAATGAAGGTGGCCATCTTCCAGTAGAACTTTACTTACAGAAACAGGCAGCGGGCTGAATTTGGCCTATGGGACGTAGTTTGCCAGTGCCTGCTCTAATCTATATATGTATTTTTTGAGACAGAGTCTCACTCTGTTGCCTGGGCTAGAGTGCTGTAGCGTTAGTCTAGCTCACAGCAACCTCAAACTCCTGGGCTCAAGCGATTTTTCTGCCTCAGCCTCCTGAGTAGCTGGGACTATAGGCATGTGCCACCATGCCTGGCTAATTTTTTCTGTATATTTTTAGTTGGCCAATTAATTTCTTTCTATGTTTAGTAGAGATGGGGTCTCACTCTTGCTCAGGCTGGTTTCGAACTCCTGACCTTGAACGATCCACCTCCCTCAGCCTCCCAGAGTGCTAGGATTACGGGTGTGAGCCACCGGCGCCAGGCCTCTAATCTATATTTTAACTTTTAATGAGATATATTGGAAGAGTATATATCAGTATGTGTATAGATATTATTAAACATTAAAACTGACAATTGCGTACCCACTAACCAGCGTCAGAAATAGAATGTTGCCATACCTTTGGCTCCCTGTGTGTCCTCCCCTGACCACTTCCCTCTTTGTGACTGCCTCCATGTATCATTTTCCTGCTTTACTTTGTGATACTGCCACCTATGAATGTATCATTATATAACTTCAGTTTTACATGTCCTTAAACAATGTAAGTTGAATCATTTTATTCTGTGTCTTTTCTTTTCTCCTCCACTCACATTGATTTTGAGATCCATTTATTCAAATGTTTGAGTACTTTTTATGTCTTAGGCACTGTTCTAGTGCCAGATATGTTAGTAGTGAACGAAGAGGACAAAAGTCCCTGCCCTTATGGACCTTACATTTTGGTGGGGGAAAGACAGTTAACAGATAAGTAAAATATACAGTAGCCATATGGTAATACAAGCAGAGAGAAAAGCGAAGCAGGGAAGTGGGTGCATGGGTGAGGGGCTGTTTGCAGATTGATGTACAGTGGTCAGATTAGGCTACTCTGATAAGAGGCCTTTGAACAGAGCTAGCCACAGGGTAGGGGGTGGCGGAGCATTACAGCCTCCAGCAGGACAAGGTGCTAAGAAGGGAGCGTGCCTGCTGTCTTGAGGGACAGTAGAGAGGCCAGTGTGAGGAGAGTGGGTGGTTGGGTTTGGGGGTTGATGGTAGGTCACACAGGCATTGTTAAGATTTTATCTTTCTCTTGGTGAGATGGGAAGTCATTTTGTATTTTGAACTGAGTGACACAATCTGGTTTCTAAGAGTCCCCTTTCGCCCCCAAGCTGTGTTAAGAATAGCTGTCCCTGTGCTGTGGAAGGGGGCTAGAGGCTATGGCAGTGACCCAGCAGAGCACTAATGGCAGCTTGGGCTGGAGGGGGACAGGGGTGGTAGTGAGAAGTGGTTAGATTCCGGGTCTTTCTTGAAAAGGGAGAGCAGACAGGATTTGCTGGCAGATTGGACGTGGGTGTGAGAGAGGAGTGAAGGATGATACCAGGATTTTTGCTTGCTGTGGGAGTTGCCATGTATGAAGAAAGGGAAGACTATGGAAGGAGCAGGCTGTGGAAGTAAGATCAGGACTTGGGTTTTAGACATGTTCACTTGTGAAGCTTTTAGAGAGCAGACTGGAGATTTGTAGGACTGAGACATTTGGAGTTCAGGGGAGAGGTCTGGGCTGCAGATAGCAACGTGAGAGTCTCTTGTGTTTAGACGGCACTTGACAGTCCGGAGGATGAGTGAGAGCATTGCAGGAGTGAGGCCCCAAGTCAGGAGGTCAGGAAGGAGCAGCCTCTGAGGAGGAGGAAAACCAGGTGAGGGTGGCATCTTTGAAGCCAGGGAAAGTATTGTCTTCGAGGAGGGAGTGGGATCCTCTGCTAAGTGCTGCTATTGTAAGGTCAGGTGAGATGAGGGCCAAGACTTGTCCCATGGCTTTGGCAGCACAGAATTTATTGATGACTTTGACAAGAAATTCCAATGAGATGGTGCGAGAAAAGCCTAGAAGGGAGCATTCATGAAAGACTGAGAGAAGAGGAAGACACATAGAGAAAACTCTGTTATGGGGATTTGCCACAATGATGAAGGGAGATTTGGGATCCTGTGGTTTTGTTGATATGGGAGAAAACACAACATTTTTGTAATGTTGGTGGGAAATGATTCTCTAGAGAATGAACAGCTTGAAAAAGCAGGAGAGGTGATCCTTCTTTGCCACAGCCATGTTCTTGGGTTGGGAACAGGGAATGGGGCTTATTGCCCACGAGGAGAATTGGCATCCATGGGCTCTTCCTTGGGGTGAGGAGGGAGAACAGAGTAGGGGAGATGGGATAGGGGGAGCATGTGGACATTTTCTTCTTTTTTTGTTTTTTCCTCTGAAATGGAAGAAGTTCTCAGCAGTCAGGGAGAATGAGGGAGAGTTGAGGCTGGTGGGGTGTGAGGAGAGAGGAGGAAGTAGGAAATGTTCTGTGGGAAGGTTAGAGTGTGTGAGAATGGATTAGCAGCATGGAATGGCCTCCCTAAGGGAAGCAGTCCTGAGTTTAACTGAAAACAGTATGGTTCTGTTATTTTTCCTGGAAGCAGAGTAGGCAGTGCCTCATTTAACTGGGGTTGTGGTTTTCCTAAACAAAAATGGCAAAGCAGGAGAGGATCGAGGGAGTGATTTAATGGTGAGAAATGGTGTTAAAGCTGGGAAGGGAAAGAAGTGAGGACATGCAGATAGGGAGGTTTGTCCACACTGATGCATGTAGCTGGTTTGTTCCTTTTCACTTCTGTGTTATATTTCAGGCTGAGTGTTTCTCATTTTATTCTTTGTCCTGTCACGAAGAATAGGATTGTTTCCAGTAAGAAAGAATGCTGCTCTGAACAAGTGCAGGAACATTTCTCCAGCGTATGAACTTTGGAGAGAATTGCAGGGTAGTAGGACATGTCCACCTTCAACTTTAGTAGATAGTGTAAACTGTTGTCCAAAATAGTTGTGACTGTTTATCCTCCTACCAGCTCTGCATCCTTGCCAACCTTTGGTATTGTCAGACTTTTCTATTTGCCAATTTGGTGGGTATGAACTTATATCTCAGAGTTTTTTTTTTTTTGTTGTTTGTTTCTTTAGTTTATTGGACTTTATAGCAAGAGTTTATATTTTTATTTTTTTTTTAATTTTTGAGACAGAGTCTCATTTTGTCTCTTGGGCTAGAGTGCAGTGGCATCATCATAGCTCACTGCAGCCTCCAGCTCCTGGTCTCAAGCAATTCTTCTGCCTCAGCCTCCCAAGTAGCTGGGACTACAGGCACGCACCACTGCACATTTATTTTTAAAAATTTTTTTGTAGTGATGGGGGCTCACCCTTTCTCAGGCTGATCTTGAAGTCCTGGGCTCAAGTGAACACCTCTCAAAGGGCTAGGATTACAGGTGTGAGCCACAGTCCCAGCTGGGGTTTTTTTAAAAGTAGTTTTATTGCAATATAATTCACTTACCATACAATTCACCCACCATATAATTCACCCATTTAAAGTGTACAGTTGAATGGATTTTAATATATTCACAGAATTGTGATCATCATTATGATCTAACTTCAGAACATTTTCATCACCCCCCAAAAAACCGTGTACCCATTTGCCTATTTTAGACATTTCATATAAATAGAATCATACTGTATGTAGTCTTTTGTGACTAGCTTTTTTCACTTAGTATAATGTTTTCAAGGCTCATCCATGTTTTAGCTTGTATCAGTTTCAGTCCTTCATTCCTTTTAATTGCTGTGTAATATTCCACCATATAGATACAGTACATTTTACTTACCCATTTCTCAGTTGAGGCACTCTTATGTTGTTTTCTGCAATATTGTGAAATATATTTGGTCTTTCAGTTGGTTTCTTGGCATACAACTTCTAAAAATTCTTGAAATCTCCAAAATGATAAGTGTCTTTCTGTATGCTAATGAATTGACTAATGGCTGGCCCTCCCCTAGGTAGCTTAAGGTTCGGAACTGGTCACTAAAAAGACCAAGCCTGGTTAGAGGGTTGGGACTTTAAGCCCCACCTTCAATCTTCAGTGATGGGAGAGTGGCTGAAGGTTGAAATGATAGGGGCCAATGATGTAATCAGCCATGGCTAAGTAATGAAGCTTCTGTGAAAACCCAAAGACTGGGTTCTGGGAGCTCCCAGATAGCTGAACATGTGGAGGTTCATGGAAGTGCAGTCCCCCTTCTCCTATACCTTGCTCTATGCATGTTTTTGTCTGTATCCTTTGTAATATCATTTACAATAAACTGGTAAAGGTGTTTCCTTAAATTCTGTGAGCTGCTTTAGCAAATTAGTGGAACCTAAGTAGGGGGTCCAGGGAACTCCAATTTATAGCCAGTTGGTCAGAAGCACAGGTAAAACAACCTGGGGCTTGTGATTGGCATGGGAAGTGGGGGGCAGTCTTGTGGGACTGAGCCCTCAACCTGTGGGATCTAACACTGTCTCCAGCTAGTGTTGGAATTCAATTGAAGGACACCCAGCTGGTGGCTGTTGCAGTACTGATTGCTTGTTTGATGTGTGTGGTCACAGAAGTATTCTGTGTTGTTGAGAGAGAATAGAAAAAGCACTTTGGTTTGTTTTTTCCTCCATATATTACCAGATTTCCACTTTTTGCTATTATAACACTTCTGTGAACATTTGTGTACAAGTCTTTGGGTAGACATGTTTTTATTTCTCTTGATATATTTAGGAGTAGAATTGTTGGATAATGTGGTAACTCTGTTTTACTTTTTGAAGAACTGCCAAATTGTTTTCCTTTTCTGAAGTGGCTGTACTGTATTACATTCCCACCAACACTATAGCAGGGTTCCAGTTTTTCCCTGTCCTCGCCAACACTTATATTTTTCATTCTTTTGTTTTTGCATGTACATAATGAGGTATTCTGGCGATGGGACCCAACCTAAACACAAAATTAATATTTTGGATTTTTGGATTTTAGATTTTTTTAATAGAGTTTGGAATATTTGCATATACATAATGAGGTATTTTGGGGATGGGACCCAACCTAAACACAAAATTCACTTATGTTTCAGATATACCTTATACACGTAGCCTGAAGGTAATTTTGTGCAATATTTTTAATAGTTTTGTGCATGAAACAAAATTTGTATACATTGAGTCATCAGAAAGCAAAGATGTCACGATCTCAGCCATTCCTGTGGAGAGTCCTGTGGTTGTTTGGTGTCACTGTCATTCCTAACTCTGAATTTATAGGCTACCTATAAGCAATCATTTCCTTAACACTTATTTACACATAAGTACTTAACAGTAAAAAAATACGGCGTACCATTAATACAGTAAAAAATTAATGCGTTCAGGGTAACTAAGGAGCACAGTAGCATCACCACAATACTTCTATCAGATGTTAAACAATAGCAGATGAAGGATGCTGAGAGAGTCTTTTTCCTCTTGGGGATGCTGAACAAACTGTTTTTTGACTGTGACCTGTCACACAAGGTCAGGTGTGGAATCTTCTACTTGTGCTGTTATGTCAGTGCTCAGAAAGGTTCCGTATTTGAACGATTTCTGATTTTGAATTTTTGGATTAGAGATGCTCAACCTTTATTTTTATATTGTCGATTCTTAAAAGGTAGTTTTGTGTAATATTCTGAGTTGATGGTTATTTTCCCTTAGACTTTGACAATACTTCTCATCTTTTTCCATTGTTGCCACTGAGATTAATTTGAAGTTAGTTGTCATTTGCTCCTATGTAGGTAATTTCTAGCTTCTAAACACTTTTTTCCCTTTTTTAAAACTCTCCTCCTGCCCATTTTTCAGTTTCACTTAAGAATTATTTATGTTAAGGTTCTTATTTCTTATCCTTCCTCTAAGGATTGATTTCTTCAATTTAAAAAATTTCTCAGTATTGGTTTTTTTTTTTTTTTTTGAGGCAGAGTCTTACTTTGTTGCCTGAGCTAGAGTGCCGTGGTGTCAGCCTAGCTCGCAGCAACCTCAAAGTCCTGGGCTCAAGCAATCCTTCTGCCTCAGCCTCCCCAGTAGCTGGGACTACAGGCATGCGCCACCATGCCCGGCTCATTTTTTCTATATATTTTTAGTTGGCCAATTAATTTCTTTCTATTTTTTAGTAGAGACGGGGTCTCACTCTTGCTGAGGCTGGTTTTGAACTCCTGACCTTGAGCCATCCGCCCGCCTCGGCCTCCCAGAGTGCTAGGATTACAGGCGTGAGCCACCGCGCCCGGCCAGTCAGTATTATTTTGATGTTGTCTCACCGCTTTTTCAGTTATCCCTTCTGCTACTC
>CAUYPO010139170.1:0-13709 GCA_963574435.1 Cheirogaleus major | reverse complement strand
CACAAGCAAAAATGCAGTATAAAGTTTCGCTATCGGTGGCGAGAGACCAGATAACGGATGACAATAATGAAGGCTTTCCGGAACCAGAGACAAATCTGTCCAGCCCTTCCCCTGGGGGTGCAAAGAGAGCACCTCGTAAAGATCCACCCAAAAGGTTCTCAGGTGATATGAGGCAGCACGAACCTACGTGTATTCCAGCAAGTGGAAAGAAAAAACTTCCTACGAGAGCCTGTAGAGTTTGTGCCGCCCATGGAAAAAGGAGCGAATCTAGATACTTATGTAAATTTTGTTTGGTCCCTCTTCATAGAGGAAAATGTTTTACACAGTACCATACGTTATAAAAGTGCTAGGAAATTTAATTGTTTTTGTAAATAAAAATGTTATAATTATTGAAAAACAACACCTAAAGTGCATTATGATCTGTAGTTATGATAATTTAAATAATGTGCAGTTTGCCCAAAAACGTGCGGTCCCTGGCATATGTCTTAGAGATTTCTATGCGGTACGCAATGTGTTAAGTGGTTAGGATGTTGAGGATTCTTGGTATAAAGTAGTTAAATGATGTATCTTGGAGGCAACCTGCATAAGGAGAGAACTCAAGTCAGGAGAAGACTGAAAATGGAGTGGTTTCCTTTGTAAAATGTGGTGTGGTCTCACAGTGGTTTGAATTTATCACTAGACAAAGTCCAAGTTTTCATTCCTAATGGGATGAAAGGAACACAAAACTTAAGAGTGAAAAGGAAATTAAGATGTTTTAAGGACAATGCTATTTACTTGGCTGAAGTGCTACCACTGCAAATCTTAAGTTTTATGAAAAGGAGGATCTTGAATGCCACTTAAATAAATCTGAGACTATACATAAACATAGATGGATTTTTCCCAAAGGATTTGGGAATTGTAATGTCAGAGTGAACTGTGTGGGTATGTGCTGTTTGTTTTTCATCATATACGTTTTCAAACAAAAAGGAAAATACAAAGTAGTGAACTCTGTGTAACTGTCTCTGATTCAACAATTTTGCTGTACAGGTTGAGTATCCCTTTTCCAAAATTCTTAAGACCAGAAGCATTTTGGATTTCAGGTTTTGCTTGGATTTTGGAATATTTGCATATACATAAGGAGATATCTTGGGAATGGGACCCAAGTCTAACACAAAACTCATTTATGTTTCACATATACCTTATGCACATAGCCTAAAGGTAAATTTATATTTTTAATTTTGTGCATGAGGCAAAGTTTGTGTACACTGAACAATCAGAAAGCAAGGGTATCATTACCTCAGCCACCCAAGTAGGTGATTTGTGGTTGTTTGGCATCACCATCATTCCTGATTAAATTTATATGCTATCAATAAACAATAGTTTTCTTACATTCACACCTAATGGTAAATATGACATACCATTTAGTACAGTGAAAAAATAATGTGTTGAAGGTAACTAAGCAGCACTGTAGATCACCAGAATACTGGTGTCAGCTGCTAAACAACAACCAACAATGGCAGGCTTTCATTCTCTACCTGTGATGCTGTTTTGATTAAAAGGTTACTGTACACTATACTTTAGTTTCTTTAGATGAAAAGAAGTTGAGGGACCAGGAAGTGGGTCCTGTAGGGATGACAAGGCATTCTGCTGGATGACTCTTTTTAAATGGCTGGGAGGGTCTCTTTTCCCTTGGTGAGACTAAAAAACTTTGCATTTTGACTGTGATCTCTATACACGAGATCAGGTTTGGAATTTTCTACTTGTACCACTTTGGTATAACTCAAAAGTGTTAGGTTTTGGATTGGGGATGCTCAACCTGTTATATATGTGTATCTATGCAGATAAACTTATTTATAAACCTTTGACATTAATTGCACACATCATAATATTATACCCCCCCCCCAAATCTGTCAGCATGCATCTTCTCTGAATAGGACATCTTCCTGAACAAACACAAATCCACTATAACAACTGGAAAAGTTAAAAACAATTTTCTAACATCATCTAATATCCATCCATATTCAAATTTCCTCAGATGTCTCAAAATGTCTTATACTTTTTAAAAGCTGGATCCAATCAAAGATTATACATTGCATTTGACTTGCTGCTTGTCTTTTACCCGCTGTCTGTTTCTTTTCACAACATTGAGTTCCTGAAGAGGCCAGTCCAATTGTTTTATATTGTCTCTCATTCCAGATTGGGTTAATTGACCACACTTTGAGGACCACTGTTCTCTTTTATTTTCAGGGAGTCCAATTAATTATATTAGGTCTCTTTTGGCTTTCATTTTTTTTCTCTCTCTCTTTTCTTTTTCAGCTGGCAAGGGATGTCTTTCATATTTATCACTTTGTCTCTGATTTTCCTTTTAACTTTTCTGTTTCATTTTTTTGACTCCTTTCTTGACTCCTATCTTCCATCTCCCTTATTTTACTTTTGGTTGTATCTATTCTTTTGTAGATATTTTATATGTCTTCATTTCTGAGATGTTTTTGTCTTTTTCTTCAGTTTTTTTTTTTCCTGATTTCAGTCAGCCATTTCTTATCTTCATTTTTTTTGGTCCAATTCTGAGGTCTTTTTTGAATTTCTACTTTGGATTTTTTTCATTACCTGCAACTTATTTATTTAATTCATATTAACATATTGTGTTAAAGAATCTTACTTTGTTTTTTCTCATTTTAAATTTTCTCTTTAGAGTGACTTTTTTTTCCCCATGGGTGTAATTTTTTGTGTGTTGAGTTACCAGCAATTCCAGGACATCAAATGAGTAGAGGTGAGGGGTTTTGGTTTGTTCAAGAATACCCTTCTGCTAAATTGTTTTGTTTTTTTTAAATGAAGTATCTTTTAGTAGTAGATCGAAGCTCTATCAATAGTTTGTTCCTTTTTAGTGTTGACTAGTATTTTCCTTGTATAGATATGACAATTTATTAACCACCCATTGATGGGTATTTATATTTTCTCAAATTTTTGGCTATTACACATAAAGTTGCCATGCACATTATATTCGGGTTTATATGGCAACATAAATTTTCCCTCTGGGATAAACGTCCAAGAGTGTGGTTGCCGGATCCTTTACAGAGCTTTTATCTTTCTTCCCCCGCCCTTTATTCTCTGAAGGATAACTTCCTTCTCCAAGATGTGATGTCTTCTCAAGATTCTGATTCTGTGCCCTAAGTCTCTTCCATTTGACTTCTCAGGAGCCTGATTCACTATGCGTCACATTGGTTCTTGGCATTTCTCTATTCAGGGTGGGACCTGCTTCTGAGAATGAACTCTAGGACCCCATTACATTCTCCTTCCTGTGCAATCCCCACCTGACTCTGCTGGTTTGAGATGCTTAATATCCCGCACATATGTATACAGAAGTTTGTAGTATTCTGTCTTCTAAATGTATTAATAGACTTAGGACATGGGTGATTACTTCTCCTTATGGATGTTTCCTTCCTTCTTTTGAGTTGTGAGAAGAACCTTGAATTTGGAAAGTGGCCATGATCCTGTAAGAACCTGAAAGCTCTCAATTGACTTCTTGATGGCAAAATTTTCCTGACTGAATTTTTAAACATGGGCTGTGGACTAGCTGTGGATGTTGTAAAAATGACTTCTCTCAGACTCACTTTCCTCATCTATAAAATAAGCATCATTAAAACAAAGGCAAAAACAACACTGATCTCACAGAGTTACGAGGATCAAGAGAATAATTTATGCAAAGGATTTATCATGAATATCAATAAATACTTAAAAAATACTATTATCATCTGATTTCATTTTCCTTGGTTGAGATGGGAAGAGAAATTTTGGAATTTAGGAGATGCAACTTTTGGACTTAGACGAAATCTGCAGTTGACCTGAAGCTTGGCTTTTAAGTTCAACTGATTAAGAGAAGTGGGGGATGTTATGAGAACTTTTATTCTCATTTGCATGTTTCCACAAGAAAAGATTTCTGTTTTACTTCTGCAACATCCACCAGATCTTCTTAGGTTCAACCAAACATTCAGACTTAACAAGCCTACAATAGGCTACATTTGGCACCAATTTACTCAGAACTGTGGTAGACCAGCAAGGCAATGTTGAGCCTCCTTTCAGAAGATGACCTTACAACAGCAGTCGGTGTAGCAGACATAGCTCTCTAGAACCATCATCTCCCCAGGTGACAGCTCAGGGTCCTCCTAAGTTACATGTAGTTACAAGAGGTTTCACACTCAGGGAAGCTCAAAGTTATAGCCTTCTATCGAGTGTCTGGAGTTTTCCCAGTTGAGATGCAAATTACCAGTCAGGGGTCATTTTCAGTTTATTTTTTTAGAGACAGGGTTTTACTCTGTCACCTAAGCTGGAGTGCAGTGTCCCGATCGATCATAGCTCACTGCAGCCTCAAACTCCTGGGCTCAACTGTCCTGCTTCAGCCTCTTGAGTAGCTGGGACTACAGACATTGCTACCATATCCAGCTAATTTTGGGGGTTTTTTTGGAGAGACAAGGTCTCACTATGTTACCCAGGTGGTCTCAAACTCCTGGCCTCAAGTGATCATCCCACTTTGGCTTCCCAAAGTGTTGGGATTACAGACGTGAGCCATTCCACTTGGCCCGAGGTCATTTTTAACAGAAGCAAAGTTGCCTGGCAATATAGTTGGCACATACCATCCTATCTAGTCTTCAGGGTAGGATGTGCTAGGCTGTTAATTAAGTCATCAAGGGAAAAGGTTTTGTTAACCTTTTCACTTTCAACTGCTTAGAGGTTTCCCTGGAAGATAGACAACTAAACTGATCTGATAGAACTGTGGTGGGACTGTGATCCATTTCCTGGGCTCAGTTTACCAGTGGTGGTAGTGGGGTGTCACCAAAATGAAGCAGCAATATGAACCTGTCTCTGAGCCTCCCTCTTCTGTCTCCTATTTCCTCACGAACTGTGTTCAGGCACAGTGAGTCTTGCATTTCTAATTTCTTTGTGGTTGGTCCAGCACAGAACAGGGATGGGAAGGTGAGATGTAGATCACATTTCTTCAGTTTTTCTGACTGCCACTAAGTAGATAAATCAAGACACCTCTGACTATAGGTCTGGGTATCTATAATTGGTATGAAAGTTTAAGGCCCTGATGAGTTCTCCAAACTAGTGTTCCCCAGAAAGCTGGTTTGGTCTTTCTATAGGCTGTGTAGCCTCACCTACTACATGGTAATTTCTTACTTGAGGTGAAGACAGGACCAAGCACCCTGAAACCCTGCCTGAAAGCTGCCTTCTTCAGTCAAATTTGCTAAATGATATTCTCACATACCTCCACTGAATATTTAGTAACCTCTGTCATAGCAAAATTCATACAGCAGTGGTACCACCTTCATGTCTAATAGTTAACTCTTACGGTGTAATTTAAGCAGTCCTTTGTGAAGACTGGCCAACCTCTATCGCATAACCTTTCCTACACATTCAAATTTTTTCTTTAATTCTTTAGGCTTGAAAATTACCAGAGTGTAATTAGGATATGGGAAAGGAGTCTACTGAACGAAGTAGATCACTGCCTTTCTTTCATCTTTACTATGAAATCTGAAGAAAAGTACAAAACACAATCTAATATATTGCAAAATAAGATTTTGGCAAAATAACTGTTTATGGAAGTTAAATTGTATACTAGTATTTTCTGTATGCACTTAGCAGTGAAATATTTACAGGTAACATATTCTAAGAAGTCAGGTCCATTGTCATAAAAGAAAATTGTAACCTACTGAAATTTACAGTGTATATCGAAAGCATGATACAAATGGGAATTTAAAATTTCTGTATTAATTAGGAAGCCCAGTTTGCTAAAAGCATCATTCACATCAGATTTTAATTTGTTACATATATTTGTAGTTCATTAAATGCCTTATAATGAAAAAGTAACAATTAAAAAGTGTTACTTAGGACAAAAATAACTTGATCTATGTAAAAAGGGGGGGAGCCAAAAGATTTTTATATGCTTATTTAATTCAGATACATAGAATTGTCATGAATTTGAGAGGAATAAAGATTCAAACACCAATAGAAAATCATTAGTCTTATACTTGTTTTGAGCGTTCAAACGCTTATGTAACTCTTCCATCCATCTGGTTTTATAAAACCAAAACTCTAAACACAAAAGCAGCAAAATTCTCATTACCTTTTATATGTTGCTAAGTATCAAATTGCATCAATTTATTATGAATTAAATTTGAAGAACATCACAGATTTAAAAACAAAAGTAAAGAAGTACCTGATTCTTTTTAATTCCACAAAATACCTAGCATCCCAAAGTAACATGTAAACAAACCTCTATGCTGTGCAATGAAATCTTTCCAATCTCTACAACAAACTAAATGGTATCGGATCTAGTACATGACTTTCATGTAAGTTATGGTTTCATTCATTATTTTGTATTACTGATGTATCAAAGAGGGAAAATTGTTTCAACTATTGTATTTATTTAAAACAAATTGACAGGTTCAAACACCTGTCTTCAGAAAAGCCAGCAGCATTTTTTTAAAACATATTCAAAGTAAGATTTGGCCTAAGCCCTTAATACCTTCCTGAACAGCCATGCAACTGAACATCCTTAGAAGATGTTACATAAGGGAGAAGAACATGGAGCAATTTGCACTTTTTCCCCTGGATAATAGAAACAAGGTAAAGCAAATCCAGATCTTTTTGAATGAATGGCTGTCATGTTTAATACACTTGGAGCTCTATAAAACTAGAGCCACTATCATATATGCTTATATAGATATATACTTCTTATTTTTAATAAAGTCTCTTGCTTGCTTCAAAATTTAAGGATGATCTTTTTCCTGGTCAGTCATTTCAAAGGAACAATAAATAAAGTAGAAAAGGATGAACTGTTTTGCATATTTCTGTGGAAGAACGGAAAACATTTATACTTTGAGAAGTTCAGAAAATTCACTGTACAGAATGAACAGCTTATATACACTATCTGTGCAATTTTTCTTGGCTGGGGTATTTAAATGCAAGAGCTCCTCCAAAACAAGAAGCCACATTCATTCTTGTCCAAATCCCTCTGTCTCTTCTATTGCAAAAAGAAGTTTTTCCTTTAGTTGTTCATAACTCTTATATGGTGGTAGATCCAAGCGATTAAAACTGAACAAAAACAAAAACAAAATCAGATGGTTTCAATAAAATAAACTCTGAAAAGATTTCTAATACAATATTTTTAAAAGCACATTGAAAAGCTGAATGGATACATGTATAGATGTGTATATAATACATATGTAAAAATGTTGCTAGAAGTATTCTAAACAATTTATTATTGTATTACTTAATTAGAATATGATCATATCTAAATTTCTTAGAGCAATGTATTCAAATTTAAGACCTATACATTAAAAATATTTCAACATTTCCCAGAGAAAAATGGAATTACAAATAATAATTGTAGCAATAGGAATAAAGACTCTGGAATTTTTTTTTAAAATCATTAATTTTCTCTTTACTATTCTTGTTACGCATGTCATGAGTCCTCCTAACTTCTCTTGGGTTAAGAGTCCATTTCTTTCATTCACTTATTCATTCATCCATCAATTCATCTTTTACTGAGAGAATCTTTTATATTCCAGATATTGTTCCAGAAGCTGGTGATACAGTTACAAAAAACTAGAGTCCCTATCCTAAGGGAACTTAAATTTTGAGTTGGACACAATGAACAAAAATATACTTTTCTTTGTCTTTTCAAAAAACCTCACCATATGTATAACCTTTTCTAAAATGACCCTTTTTCAGTCCTGCCAGATTAAAAAAATCCCTCAGGGATTAACTGATAAAAAATAGAAAAATACTGAAAAATGTTTAAAATAACAATGTATTTAGTTTTTCAATTTACGAAGGTGGAATAACAATTCATTCTGTGAGATACAGCACCCAATAGCTGGATTAGGATTTGGGTGTCCAGGGTTTTGGTCCCCACTCTATTAGTGACTAGTGAAATAGCTCTGAGCAAGTCAAAACATTTCTGTACTTTCATTTTCTCATATGGAAAGTTTCCTCAGATCACTCAGGTGCCTCCTACCACCCCACCACTCCCCATCTGCCCTTGCCCTCGCCTGTGTGAGAGTCAGGAAACATGAATTCTAAGAGCCTTTGAAACAAGGCAGATAATTAAAGCAGTGCTGTTCTCAGACCATATTATTTTCTTTGTATTTTAAAAGAAGTTAAATACATTAATGATAGCAATTAAGCAGACATATATTACCCTCCCCTTTACTTCAAACTATTCTTCAAGGTAGAGACTGACAGTGAGCCAGGTCAGGAAAAACTTTTATTTTTCAATACAGTCCCACACTATAGCCAGTCACTTTCTAGTTCTCTTACATCTTTCACATACAGCCTTTGCCAAATTCTGCCATTCTATCTACCAAAATCTCCCCCATCTTTCCCCTCCTGATCATTTCTAAATTTCTATTGCCACTACATCCTTGTATATATAGAAGAAACCAATTCCTGTTATCTACTAAGTGAGAGGCAGAAATGGAAAAGGACAAACTCAGCAATTTTTCAGCCATCCTCCACTGATTGGGCTACAATCATAAATCTCCCCCTACCTGTCCTCAGCCTTCCCTAATAAAGAGTTAGAGTCATTTGGCCTCAGGGCCAGCGCCTCTATTTCTTGGTGTTATGCCCTCTTTCTCTTCGGAGAAGGAGTAAATAAACTTGGTGCTTCTTTCTATCCTAAACTCTGAGAATTCTTTCTCTTTCTGCATATGGACTTCATACCCTGACACCCAATTAAATTGATCTCTAATCAAATTTATCCACAAAAAGGAAGGAGACTGAGCAATACATTTCCCATGTCTTCTGAGGAAACAGCATCCTGTTGAAAGCTGAAAAGCCGACAGCTACCACCTCACTACTAGAGACAACAGTAGTAGGACCCTGTGCCTTCTCTTCCTCTGAGAATTATCAAAACTAATTTCACCACCAATTATATCACTGCTCACTTTAGTTACCACTGAAAATGCAAGTCTTTCTGGATTATCTGGTTTCATCCAAATGTTCATCTCAATACTGATCTGTATTTCCCCCATCGGAATTAAATTCCCAACCCTGCAGACCTTTCGAAATCCATTCTTTTGAACTTCTATTTCATGATTTGCAATCTCGTATAGTCTTAACAACTCTTCTCTTGCTATAACTGAAATCCAGCTGGTCTGAAATGTATCATTACCCCTGTAGTCAAACAATCAAACTTTCCTTATCGGAACCACATGCTGTCCCAGTTGTGCAACCTTTCTGAACTTTTTGCTTTTATCTGCTGACCTCTTGGTCATGCTCCTTCATTCACTGAAAGCTTTGGCACCTGGATCACAGTCCTCCTCATTCATGTGGATAACATGCAATGTTATGACTTCTCAGTTCCTTGCCCTTCACCTTTAGTGATCTGTTCCTCTGCTTTCTCCAGTTATTGAGCCCAGTACCATACCTTGAACCTTGCTATCACCAGTAAAGGACATTTCTAATTTAAAAATCCTGTTCTTTGACCATATGTCTTTCCAGCTTATTACAATTAAAATGCCAGCCTGTTAACCCATTACTTCCTCATCATCCTATCTTGTCCTCTGCTTCTTTCTGTCCTCACTTTCTTTATCCACAGTCCATAATTATAATCACTTTAGAGATTATGGTCCATCATTATATATCATAATGTATTTACATTTTATCTGTATTTATGAAAGTATTTGCAAATACTTTTAATCTCATGTCTCTCTTGAACTAACTAAACTCAAATCCTGAATAAATTCAACTTTCTGCTTTCTTGATCCTTGTACCTTAATAACTGAAAATTACTAGATGGAAAATCATGCATTCAAGTAGACTGTTATCATTTCAAATGAACTACTAAATCCAAGTGAGCAATCCAATATTGTCCAGCATTCTTAGCCACATCTTTCTAATAAATACTTGCCTATTTTCTAACAACTCTCCCAAGTTTCTTTGTCCTCACAAGTTTTTCCTTTCTTCACTCTTAGCCAGTGGCCCTTATCTTATGCTTCGAGAAAATAAAAACCAACAGTTGATAACTATTTTCCCTTCACAAAACTTAAAATCTAACTCTCTCCCATGCTTCAGCAATCTTGTTGCTCTCTTGCTCTCTGCTGTATCTATAGAGGTCTTGAAATTTACTTGGTTACAGGACCCCTTTTCACTCTTAAAAATATGAGAACTTCAAAGAGCTTTTCCTTGTGTGAATTATACTATTGATATTTACCATATTAGTTAAAGCAGAAATTTTAAAAATAATCTATTTTGGAATAAAAATAAACATTTTTATGAAAAAAAAATGACTGTTTCCTAAAAAATAGTGGAAAGAATGACTTTGTTTTATAGTTTAGCAAATCTTTTTAATATCTGGCTTAACAGAAGACATTTGGATTGTGATACCTACTTGTACATTTAATCTGTTGCACTATATTGTTTTAGTTTAACTATATGAAAATCTGGCCCCACACCGATGATAAGTAGTTAGAAAATGGAGATGTACTCAAATCTTTTCTGATAACTGTGGATATTATTCCTTGATACTAATACTAAGTTTGACAAGATAATGCATAATATGTGTCCTGAAATCATACATTTCAATCATACAAAGAACATTTTGTACTTTGTTCCATAAAATCAACTGGTCTCTCTTGCACTTCAAATGGATCTATTAACCATGCGTGATTTTGTAACATTATGCATCAATTGGTTATTTGAAAACACTAGCTCGCAAAGTTAAAGATTTTCTAAATGTTGACACATTTAATTATGTAATAAAAAACAGATCACATTTGTTAATAACACTACTAAGCTCATTAGTTAAGTTTTGAGAGGCTGTCAAGTTCATGGTGATATATACAAATTTTCCAAAATTCTAATTCTTGCTTGACACCTCCACTTTCATCACTGTCAACAAATGCTAGTTGTTTTCCATGAAGTGTCAGGCTTACTTCACTACTTTTCAAGAAAATGTTAGCCAAATACCCAAGTCTGAATAAACATAGTGTGTCAGTCATTCTTTGAAGTAAAAATAGTGTTCCATAAAAAAAAAACCAAAAAAACAAAAAACAAACAAAAAAACAACAACAAGCTAGTTCAACTTTCAACTCAAACAACTGCCCAAGAGCTTTCCTTCAAGAAAACCACCATTCTCTGGTATGCAAAAGACATGTACTCAAGCATCAAAAGTTAATAAAGTTAATAATTTTTACTACTTCATAAAAAACAAACTTCAATGAACTTGCCTTTTTTTTTTTCCTTCTGCTTTAAACTGCAAGTGTGTGGTGAAGAATATAGAGATAGCAGTTTGGTGCCACTACCTTAATTTGTGCTAAGGCACCAGCAGTTCTGCCCCCTATTGCTTTTGTACCTTAAGTACAATTGTCAAAACAATAAAAAGGCAAATAATGGCTTAGTATGAAAACAGTTTTGACCTCCTAAAAGAACCACCACCTATCTCTAAGCTATCATCTTTGGTCTGGTTAACTATTAATTTAACAGTTTTGTACCTAATCTCCCTGCATTCACCCTTGCATCCAATTCCTTCTCTACACTGTTGCCAGAATGGTTTTTCTTGCTGTTTAAAATTCTTCAAAGCTGTCTAACTTTTCTTAGAATGAAATCCCAATTTCTTATATTAGCCTATGAGGTTCTACATAATTTAGCACCTGCCTACATTTCCAAAATTTTTATCTCTCAATCCCCTGATTTACATACTAAGTTCCTATCATACTAATCATCTTTCATTTCCTTGAAAAACAATTTCTTACTTCAGGGTCTTTCCTTACTTCAACATTTCTGTTCAAAGAATGCTCTTCCCACAACATGCTACTTATCAAACCCAACTTAGACATTATCCTTTCCAAGAACTCTCCCTGACCACCCAATCCAGAGTAGGTTCCCTTCAGTTCTGTATTTCAGCACTCTCTATTTTCCTTTGAAGGACTTTCCAGAATTTGCAAATAGTTCTTTGTTTATCTATTGTCATTTGTGCACAACATAGAGTACAAACTCTGTAAAAAGCAAGGAGCACTTAAATCTTGCTTTATACATAGTGGATACTCTAAATATTTGTTGAATCAATGGATGCATTTCTCAAGTATTTCTATTAACCAAAAAGAACTCATTCTAAAGTGTATTTAAATCAGTCTTGTCTCAAAACTGAAATTCTGACTACATTAATGAATAAGCAGTTATACTGAATCTTAATTGTATTTTTTAAAAACAAAATGATTCTCTCTGGCTTTCACCTTTCTATTTAAGATTCTTGAACTTACCATGTATGGCTTCTTGGTAACCAGGTGTCTTTGCCAACTTTTTCAATGCAAAACTTTTGGGGCCCATTACTTCCTAAACCAGGAAAACAAGACAAAATTTATCTGGTCTATTAAACTTTTTGGTTTTGACAACTAGTTAAGTAACAGAATATGTCACACAGCCATATGAATGACATAGAATAAACAAAAGAAGAAATTCACAGTGTAAGTTGCTTCTGCTCGGAGAAGCTTCTTATTGCTGCAGAGATCCGGCAGTAAGAATTACATCAGTGGAAAGAAAACTATTTCTGCAGAATCTTGCTCCTTTCACAATCACCCTAGGGAGCAAAGTAGTAGCCATCTAGGCTATACGAGGAGACTTTCATTTTGTCTTACAAATGCCTTTGATATTAACCATTCATTTTTCTTTCTTCTGGAAGAAGCCCCACACAGAGCACAGAAGAATAATCCTTGGGTTCAAGTCTATTGTATGTCTGAAGGCCATTACTATCATAAAATTATCTACAGAGAAAATGTAGTGAAACTATATTTACCCATGAGCTCAGCAAATCCTCCTAGAGGTAAACGACAGGTTCCAGTGACAAACTGCAACAGTCGCATTCTTACTTCATTGTCTGTCTCCTTCACAAACTGTGTAACAAAATCACATGTACTTTAATATAAAATAAATAAGTTATCGTCAATAATGAAAAACATAGTAGACACTTGAAGAAATAATATTGAACACTGAAATTGGTTCAAAAGACATGTAACAAAAAGTTGCTATGGGATTTATCATTTATTAAGGCGATGCACTATGCTAAGTATGCTACAAATCTTATTTCCGTCAATCTTCACAATAACATGATGGACCACTGTTATCATTACAGCCATCTTACAGACAGGAAATAAATGAAAGAGGCTCAGGAAGGTTAAGTCACTTGTCTAAGGTCACACCACTAATAAGTACGAGCAGGGCAGATGTTGAGTTATGACATAACAGCCACCATGTTTCCCCGAAAATAAGCCAGGGTCTTATATTTATTTTTCCTCAAGAAGACACCCTAGGGCTTATTTTCAGGGGATGTGTTATTTTCCCCCCCAAAGCCTAAGCTGGCAGCACGCACAGGATGCCTGGGTCCTGACAGGAGGAGCCGACCTTGTTGGTGGGGCTGCCAGCACCTTTCCGGTCACCTCTGGGATAGTAGCTGTCACGATGGGGCAGATGAGAAGGGCTGCTCGTCTTCTTTACCGCTCCGAGATGAAATGCATGGGTTGTGTAGATACACTGTGCAGCCACACCCATCACTAGGTCTTATTTTTTGGGTAGGGCTTATATTGCACAAATGCTTAGAAACCCTGCTAGGGCTTATTTTATGGGTAGGGCTTACTTTCTGGGAAGCACGGTACCAAGTACCCACATATTTTCTAATATCATTTGCCAGTAAAGAAAACCAGGGGGCTTCTTGGAGAAGTGGCTGCTTCTAAGAT
>CAUYPO010139169.1:0-11224 GCA_963574435.1 Cheirogaleus major | reverse complement strand
GACTACAGGCATGCACCACCATGCCCGGCTGATTTTTTCTATATATTTTTAGTTGACCAATTAATTTCTTTCTATTTTTAGTAGAGACGGGGTCTCACTCATGACCAGGCTGGTTTTGAACTCCTGACCTTGAGCGATCCGCCCGCCTCGGCCTCCCAGAGTGCTAGGATTACAGGCATGAGCCACCGCGCCTGGCCGAAAGGTAACTTCTTATACAAAAAATATATACATTCTAGAAACTTAGAAGGTATATAATATGTATATTCAGGCCTGCTCCTAACATTTTGGGAGCCTGTCTCAAGTACAAATGGAGGACCACACACCTGCCATATGCTAAAATACTTTATAGTTATGAAAGCAAACAAACTATTAAATAAAATATATTCTATCTTTTTCCCCTGAAAAATATATCTTCAAAATTATATGGAAAGTGAGATTGAATTTAGAATTCTCAATGGCACTGTGGAGATATCCAACCCCAGACCTTGGCCCTGGGTTCCTGGCAAGAGCCTGTAGTCCACACCTCTTCCTAACCCCAGCTCAGTTCTACACCATGAAGTATAACACACACAAACATACATGCACACACGTACAAGGGCACACTCACATGGACACCTAGCCACCCTTAACAGCTGCCCCTTAGCTCCCTTTTGATGTCACAGTGGTGCAGCATACCCTCAGGAGGCTAGGCCCTAGACTGGTTAATTTTCAATTTAATATGAAGTCTTTGGGGCAAAGAATTCTTGGTCCCAAGTATCTAAAATTTTCTTGGCTGGAAGCCATTAAATATTATGCTGGAAATGGAAAGGTATTTATGGTATATTAAATTTTGAAAGCAGGATTTGAAGGTTTTAAGACATCTGT
The DNA here is from genome assembly GCA_963574435.1 of Cheirogaleus major. Lineage (NCBI taxonomy): Eukaryota > Metazoa > Chordata > Mammalia > Primates > Cheirogaleidae > Cheirogaleus > Cheirogaleus major. The sequence goes on along the minus strand of CAUYPO010139169.1, from coordinate 10,360 downwards.
ATGGTTTATTTTTGTGAAAAACTATATGCATGTACATATGTGCATAGGAAAAAGTCTAAAGTGATATACATCAAATTATTATGGTTGCTATTATCTCCACATGGTGGGATCAGGTATGATCTTTTTCTTTTTACTTACCTGTATTTTATGTGTTTCCATTATGAATATATTTTAATATACTATGTATGTTATTTTAAAAATAATAAAAGTTAAAACCAAAAACATAAAAATAGTTATGTACTTACACTGGGATAATTTCTACACTGTTTAAGTGAAACATGGTATTTGTTAAAACCTCAGAAATTTAGTACTTCCTATCCAGGAATAGCAGAGGATTGATTATGCCAAAGAACTCACTGGCTAGTGAGGAAAATGCATGGAGCAATTGAGCCCCTGTATTTACAGACATGCGCTCATGAGGCTATGAATGTATACATTTATACTGAGTCATATTAAAATACTCAAAATCTACAGTGCATATGTGTTCATCCTGGTGCCCGGAATTCTGTGGACAGAGAAGTGCTCTGTTCTCCACAGAGCCTGTCACTGACTCACTGTCTGAGTGAGGGCAAGCTGCTGTGGCCTCAAACAGCAGTGTCAGGGGATAAAACCAGTTGTCAGCACAATGCTTGGAGGGTCTCACGGAAAGGCCATCTAACTGTCTAATATTACTGCACTAACATGGAATGTGCAGGGTATTATTTATTAATATCCCAGGTAATTTTAAGGACTGTTCATGTGAGCATTCAGGCACACACACCATATCCACATACATATGCAAGTTGAAAGCTGAGCCTGGATCCTTAGATGCATGGCATTTCCATAACCTTCCATGTAGTTGAGTTTTTATCCACTGAGCATAACCATGAGTCTAGAAATGGAATCAGAATAACCATCATATGAATTTCCAACAATCTCAATGAATAATAAATTGACCCAAATATTACTTCAAAATGTTCAAGCTCTAAATTAGTTCTAAACTAAACTGCTCTGAACTCATTTTTACAGTTGGTTTTAAATTAGCATTTCATGCCATTTGTAATAAATAAGTGTTACATATAAACAAGAATGTGACATTCCTATTTTTAAGAAATTCTATCTAGCCCATATTCACTGCAGGATAAACATCTGAAAAAATATATAGTTCAGCCCAGATTGAACTGTTTATTTCCTCCATATCCTGAAAATTTGATCGGTTGAGAAATAAGAAAGTATTATGCATTCAGAAGGTTTAAGCATTCTGTTATCAATTTTGTTTCTCACAATACTAAAATAGATATATAATTGCCTTCATGAGTTACACAAATAGCAAGTGAGAAATCAAAGAAATATTCCGTGGTGAAAGAAAATTAAAAACACAGAACACATTGCCATAACATGCCACATTCACACTCTAAATCCTGCATTTATTCATTACATTTACTTGTCTAGGCAATTCTCTACTGATTGTAATGATGCATTCCAAAAGTTGGACATTTGGATATTAGAACGCATACAGTATATCCTTGGGATAAAAAATAAATGTGGTAGTTTGGTTAACAAGATAGGCCTTAGTAGCCTATAATTAACCTATAAAAGAACTGGGCTAGCCTTGGAACCTCAGCACTATTGATAACATTGTTAATAAGAGGAAATACATTTCAAAACATATTAATAGTTCAGGAAGCTATTTAACACCCTCTCTCCACACTTTCTTTCCATTTTGGACACAAGAGGAAGGGATCACAGTGGCTGGGGGATACTCTGGCACTCCAGAGTTCTGGGGCAGCCTGCCTCTGTCTTACCGCTTTGTTAAAAAAAAATTATTAACTGTGTTTTGTTTTTCTAATTATAAAGGAAATACTTGCCTGGTGTTATAAAAAGTAGCTTTCCCTTGTCTTCTTTTTCAAGATTTTCCTGGCCTCCTCTTTTTTTGTTTTGTTTTTTGCTTTCAGATGAACTTTTTATTTACCTTTTCAAGTTTCTAAAAATATCTTGCTGGGATTGTAATTGAGATTGCATTTGATTTATAAAATAATTCAGGGAGAAGTGACAATTATATAATGTTGAGTCTTCCTGTAAAATTTCAACATATATCTTGCCATTTTTTCTCAAGGTTTTTTTTATGCCCCTCAGAAGAATTTCAGAATTGTATTTTTATAGAAACTGTATATTCCTTATTAAATTGATTTTTGGGGTTTTTATGGTTTTGTTGCTGCTGTTGTTTAGTTGCAACTGTGACTGAGAAATCTTCACCATCACATTTTTTAAAATTAGTTTTTATTTTTGTGAGGAAGGTTAATTTTGTATAATTATTTTATCTAGACACATTGCTGAAATTGCTTATTGTTTATAATAATTTTACGTTAATTCTCTTAGATTGTTCTACATATGTATTAATAATTATATCTTCTGTAACTAATGATTATTTTGTCTTCTTTTATGTGCAAAGACATTTGTAATTCAAAGAGTGCCTTAATGAATTTGTTGAATTGATGTGTTGGCGCTGGCTCTGGCTCATACTGCTCACTAGAGCTGATTGTTACATTTTCAGGTTTTTTTGCAAGCTGGGTGACAGACATCAAGTTCGTAGCTTAAAATTGTTGATGGGTGGAAGTATTCACACCATGGTAATAAGCAGAGGCTACAAATCAGAGATCCTACTGCTACCTCCACCCTTCTCCAGCACTCCCAGCTGGCTGTTAACCATTTACCAGCACATCACTGGATTTATTCCATAATTATTACAACCTAGATTAAAAAACAAACAAAAAGCTTCCAGAGGTAAATACACAAATAGCAATTAAAATTCAATTCCATGAGTAACAATCTTATCAAAAAATCCTTCCTTACTTCTAAGAGCATGAAAGAGATATTATTGCACAGTGGTTTAAAACTCTGGCTTCGGATCTGAATTTGAATATAAATTAAATAAATCTTAGCTGTGTGGAAATGCAAATCAAAACCACAATGAGATACCATGTCACACTCACTAGGATGGCTAAAATGTTGATGAGAAATGTGCAAGAGTGGGAACCCTCATACATTACTGATAGGTTGTAAAATGATGCAGTCACTTTGGAAAACAGTTTGACAGTCCCTCAAAATGTTAAACATAGAGTTAGCATATGATCTAGCATTTCTTCTCCTAGAAATACACCCAAGAGAATTGAAAGCATATAAAAACCTGTGCATAAATGTTCATAACCGTATTATTTATAATAGCCAAAAAGTGGAGATAACCCAAATGTCCATCCATTGATGAATGAATGAACAAAATGTGGTATATCCATACAACAAATTATTTGGCCATAAAAAGGAAGGACATTGAAAAGACAACATAGAATGGTAGAGATGTTTTGCAAATCATTTAGCTGATAAAGAACGTGTATCTAGAATATGTAGAAAAAACTCTTCCAACTCAATAATAAAAAAAAAACCCCAATTTTAAAATGGACAAAAGACATGAAGAGACAGGACTCCAAAGAAGATATACAAATAGCTAATAAGCATGTGAAAAGATTTTCAACATCATCAGCCATTAGGGAAATGCAAATCAAAACCACAATGAGACACCACTTCATGCTTCCTAGGATAGCTATCATCAAAATGACAGATAATAACAAGTATTAGAAAGGACGTGAAGAAGTGGAAACCCTTATACCCTGCTCAAAGCAATGTAAAGCGGTGTAGCCACTGTGGAAAATAGTCTGGCAGTTCCTCAAAAGGTTGAAACTGAATTACTGTATGACCCAACAATTTCATCCCTAAGTCTATACCCAAGAGAAATGAAAACATATTTCCACACAAAAACTTGTATACAAATATTCAGAAGAGCATCATTCATAATAGCTACAAGATGGAACAACCTAAATGTCTATCAACTAACTAATAAATGGATAAACAAAATGTGGTATATCCATGCAATAAAATATTACTTGGCAATAAAAAGAAATAAAGTACTGATATGAATGTTTAAAACATTACCGATATGTCCAGAATAGGTAAATAAATACCGAAAGAAGATAGATTTGTGATTAGCAGAGGTTGGCAGGTGGGATGAGGTTGGAGGAAGAATGAGGAGTGAAAGCTAATATGTACAGGGTTTCTTTTGGGAATGATGAAAATGTTCTAAAATTAGATACTGGTAATTCACAGCCATGTGAATATACAAAAGCCTGCAGAATTTTATACTTTAGAAGGGTGATTTTAAAGTCTATGAATTACATATCAATAACGCTATTATATATATGTAAGCTGTGTGACCTTGGACAGGTTATTTAATTTCTCTTTGTATCAATTTCTTATCTCTATAGGGTTCTGTGAGGCTTTATCAATATATATGTTTAATAAATATTGATATATAATCACTATTTTAAGTGATATTTATATCATCTAACATCATGCCTGCCACAAAGCAGGCCCTCTGACTATGACAGCTATTACCTTAAATGCTTTATGCTATAGCAAACCTCCTTTTTATGTCTTTTTTTCAGTGTAAATTGTTCACCTTATACTTGAAAATCATAGTTATTAAGCTACCCCTCACTCACCTCTCTTTATGATGAATAAATTCAGATTTATAACACTTACCTGACTAGTAATTTTATGTTTATCTGCTTGACTTGATTAATGGATGTCCCATACTAAACCATTCCAAGACGGCAGGGTCTGTGCCTGTTTTTGTTCAACCTAGAATCACCTGTGGTAGCTCATGGCCAGACACACAGAGCTCAAGAAATAGTTGTTTCATGTATGGATAAATAAATGACTAGATATTCATATCTGCTCAGTGAGTGGCCTTCCTGTAAAAGGTGGTTCTCATTGAAGGATGGGTGTGGAGAGAAGGCAGGTTGTCATACAGGATACAGGTTGTCATATCTGAATCACCCAGGATGATTTTTCAAGGTTACCTGACACCTTCTCCCCAGGGCACACCATATCAGAGCTTAGAAGGTGCTACTTCAGAGACAGGAAGGTTCACTTCACCCAGAATACACCTCATATAACCAGGGACTAGTGACAGAAATTTCTTTGATAGGACGTAAAACCTTTCATTCATAATCAGAGAACAAGGTTAAGGTACAAATACCTTCAGCCAATGTGATACGATAGAAACACCACTGACCCGGCCAGGAGTCAACAAAGCTGAACTTTAGACTTGCCTTGACTTTGGATATGGGTATATGACAGGAAGGGAAGAGGGATAAGTACACAGGCTGCTGAGTATCCAAAGGTATGCAGAAGCAAAGCACACACACGGGACAAGCACAAATGTAATAAGGTGCTGAAGGGTTCATCTTCATATTTTTGATAGCATCAATCCTACCCTCTCATGGGCCTATCTGCTTTCTGCTGCCAACGAATGCCCAGGTCTAGGAACTGCCGTGGCATTCAGGGTTTGACCACTGACCCCTTCCACTGATATTTCCACATATAAGTGAGGAGGATAGTTTATAGTCTACTGTGTGCTACCCACATTCTTATTTCCCAACATGTGTTAGTTGTATTTTAACAGAGCCCTAATTGCTAGCTCATGTTCACCTTTTGATCGGTTCTAATTCCCAGGTACCTATGCTGTACTCACATTCTATTTTTAACCTTTTAAACTATAAAATATAACACACATAGTGCAGAAAATATAAATATACAATTAAATGAACTATTATAAAGTCAACATCTGTGTGTAACTAATAGATTACATTATATTTTAGATGTATATATATGTGATATTAATTTTATTATATGTAAGTTAAACCTCAATAGAAATTTTTTTTACAGGAAAACAATGAAATTATATATTGTAAACACCTCTGAGGGCCCCCACTCATAGCCCTTTTACAATCACAACCTCTATGTTCCTACCTAAAGAAACCATTATTCTGACTTTTATGGTATTCACTCTTCTTGCTTTTCTTTATGGATTTACCACCTAAGTAATCATCCCTAAAAAAAAAGTTTAACTTTGTCTTCTTTTGAACTTTACATAAATAGAAACATACAATATATATTTATTTGTGCTGGACCTCTTCTATTCAACAGTGTTCTTAAGCTTCATCCACAGCATTGCCTGTAGCTATAGTTTGTTGATTTTAATTTATATATAGTATTCTAGTGAATGAATGTTCCACAATTTGTTTATACATTTTACTGCTGATGGATACTTGGACTGTGTCTGGTTTCAGGCTATTATGAGTAATACTGCTATGAACATTCTTGTGCATGTCTTGTGATGTATATGTAAATCTATTTCTGTGGCGTGTATGTCTAAGGGTAGGAATTCTGATAACCTATCTGGTGGTATGTGTATCTTCACCTTTACTAGCTAATGTCAAACTACTTTCTGAAATGATTGTACCAATACGCTGTGTTCCGACAGCAGCGTATGAGATGACCTGGTATCAAGTCATGAAAAACAAAGAAAGGTTGAGAAAATGTCCCAGATTAAAGGAAACTAAGGAGACATGACAACTGAGAACAAGGTGTTATCCTAGACCAAAAAAAGTAAACTAATCGAACAACTGGTAACATTTGAATATGGCAGAAGATTAGTTAAAAGTGTTGTATCAATGCAAATGTCTGTATTTTAAAAATTGTACTGTGGTTATATAAAATGTTATCATTTGAGGAAGCTGGGTAAAGAGTGTATAGCAATTCCTTGTACTATTTTCGCAAATTTTTTTTTTTTTTGAGACAGAATCTCACTGTCACCCATGCTAGAGTGCAGTGACATCATCATAGCTCACTGCAAACTCAGACTCCTGTGCTCAAGAGATCCTCCTGCCTCAGCCTCCTGAGTAGCTGGGCCTACAGTTGTGCACCACCATGCCCGGCTAATTTTTCTATTTTTTATCGAGACAGGGTCTTGCTCTTGCTCAGGCTGGTATTTTTGCAACTTTTTGATAAATCTAACATTATTTCAAAATGAAAAATTAATAATAAAACTATTATAAAACATATATATCTTGACCAGGCATTGTAGTTCAGGCCTGTAATCCCAGAACTTTGGGAGGTAGGGGCGGGAGGATCACTTGAGGCCAGGATTTGAGGTTGCAGTGGGCTATGATTGCACCACAGCATTCCAGCCCATGTGGCAGAGAGAGACCCTCTCTAAAAAGAATAAAAAATTTTTAAAAAGCATACATACATATATAACTCTCTCTTAATTAAAAGATCAATAAAGATTGAGTGATATGATCATATCAGAAGCTCACAGTCTCTAACATGAATAGCTACTGGGAAGAGCTACGGTCCTTTTCTATATGGCCTCTGTCTGTCACTGCCTCTAATCCTACCTGGCCCTTCTAGTGAAGCCACACCACCTGTGTATCTAAAACCTATATCGGATTCAGTCAACCCCCTGCTTAAAACCTGTTAATGGCTTCTCATATCTTAGAATAAATCCAAATCCTAGCAGAGAATCCTCACATGAATCCTTAGCCATAGCTATATGGGATTGAATACATTCCTTAAGACATGCCATGGGTCTTCCACCTCTGGGTCTTTGCATATTCTATTTTCTCTTGTTTGCCTGGAAAAAATCCTGATTTTTCTTGAAGACTAATCTACAAATGTCTGTCTGTATGGCTTTTTTGGACCCCTTTTCTTTCCAAATAGAGTTCGTTGTTATATCTCCTGCTTCTCATAGCACTTGGTAGGGATTTCCCTTGCAGTATTTGTTGTGCTCTGGGGCAAGAAAGTGCTTATATCCTTGGGTCTTATCTTTGGTTTGGTTTGATCGTTTTTTTTTCTTGAGTACTGTTAGCTTCTAGAGGGCAAAGTTTAAGGTATGTTCAGCACCTGGCACATGAACAAACGGTGGCTATATTGTCTATTTATTGCTATGTAACCCCAAATACTAGCAGCTTAAAGCAGCTATATCATACAGTTATTATATCATACAGTTTCTGAGAGTCAGGAATCTCAGAGCAGCTTAGATGAGTAGGTTCTCAGAGTGTCTCACAAGGTTCAATTCAAGGTGGTAGCCAGAGCTGCAGTCACCCAAAGACCTGACTGAGGCTGTTGAATCTGCTTTTGAGATGGTTTACTCACATAACTATTGACAAAAATCCTCAGTTTCTCTTTGGCTGTTGGCAGAGAGCCTCAGTTCCTCATCATGTGGGCCTCTCTGTAGGTCACTAAGTGTCCTCACACATGGTAGCTGGCTTCCTCCAGAGCAAGTGACTCAAGAGAAAGCAAGACAGAAGCCAAAATTTCTCTTAATCTATCTCAGAAGTGACATACCTCCACATTTGTCATATTCTGTTGGTCCCACGGAACAGCACAGACAAATGTGAAAGGGCACTACACAGAGCACATACACCAGGAAGCAGGGATCACTGGGGGCCATCTTGGAGGCCGACTACCACAGGAGGCATTCATTCAGTGGCTGCATGAATGAATGAAGTGAGCTCCTCAGGACCACATCCCAAAGTACTCGTCACCGAAGAACTAGAATGAATTTATTTATCTTAAGGCAGTCTTGGCTATAAAGAAGTCATCCCTAGACACTGATTAGAACCACAAATAGCACTTAAGAGAAGTTCCCACACATTATTCACCCACTCTCTGAATAAAAAGACCTTGTCATTTTTGTGACTATAAACTCAGAGCAGAGAAGAGGGGATGATTGACCTGAGGCTACTGAGAAGGTCAGATGACCCCGGAACAGACTTCCTGTCCATGGAGAATTACCGGAATGAGTTTTAGATAAGCACACCTGGGTGCTGCTGAGTTGTTTATAATGCTAAGTCTACTTCTGTCTGCACCAAAGGGAAATTTATGGGCCCAGAGGAATGGCCAGCTCACAGCATATCAATGTGTTAAAATTTTCCCCTTTCTAATTTTGGGATGAGACACACTTTCCCACTACATCCTATTCTCTGATGTAAGAGCAGAACAAATAACTGACCATCCCTCCAGATTTTTATAGAAGACTATATTATTACTTAATAAGGGTGTATCCTAGAGGAAGATTCACAGGCTCATCCCTTTGTCTTATCCTTTTGTCTCACACACGTTCCCTGAATGGGCTATCCTTTCCTTAGCTTCTAATTTCAACTTACTGTAATTCTACCAGTTCTTCTAGTACCAGCCAAGTCTCTCCTTTAAGAAGATTCCCTGATCATTCCTTTCAGAGTGTTCACTTCCTCACTGGAACAACCCTGTCTCACAATTCAGTTCACTTTTAGGATATTTGACTTTGTGTTTTAAGTGTTAGGTACAGGAAATATATGTCATATATATTTTTATTTTCTACCTACCCAAAACAGATATTCTATAAATGAATATATTTGATTTCCTTTAATAGAGTAAGAGTTTAATTTCACTGCAGGTGCTCTTTTATTCCTGAAAGAATAAGGTAAATACTGGGGTAAATACTTTTATTATATTCAAACTGTTTTTCAATCTTTGTTTTTTAGTTTGTGTTTCCTTTTTATTGAGATTTCAGATTTTTAAAATTATTACACTTTTGAAGGCAAGACACCCATACTGTAAAATTAACAGGTTATGTATGTGCAGTGTTGATACACTTCCCCTTTAACAAAATTAAATTCACTAATCACAGGCATTTCTAAAGCCCTTTGAAAATGTGTTGCATGCTTATGGGTGGCCTCATTCCAGAGAACTGAATATGTGCTAGAAAAGGAGAGGAGGCTTGGGGGTGGGGAGGAAATCCTTACAAGGCAAGAGAACTGAACATGTGCAAAGCTCTGTACTAAACGAAGGAGGACAGAGGAATGCAGTTTTGGAAATATTGAAGGAAATAAAAAGAGAAAAGGAATAAAAGGGAGAGTAGGGCATCTGACCACACTCAGGAGATCATCCAGAATTCACAGATGAACACTAAAGGAAGGGTGCCCCTCAACCCCTCAATCAGCACACCACGCCGAGGTGATTGCTGACTTCTGAGACATCCTTTTACCAGGCCCCATCCTTTGGGGATGCCCAGACCAAAACACTACTCTCCACACTCAGTGACTCCTGAGACACCAGCCCTTTACCTAACTTATCACCTTTTGGACCACACAGAAATCTCTAAGACAAACGCCAGGGACCACACGTTTTTGGGCAAACTGCACATTATTTAAATCATCATAACTACAGATCATAATGCACTTTAGGTGTTGTTTTTCAATAATTATAACATTTTTATTTACAAAAACAAACAACTAATTGAACAATTAAAATTCCTAGTACTTTTTTTTTTTTTTTTTTTTGAGACAGAGTCTCAATCTTTTGCCCGGGCTAGAGTGAGTGCCGTGGCGTCAGCCTCGCTCACAGCAACCTCAAACTCCTGGGCTCGAGCAATCCTCCTGCCTCAGCCTCCCGAGTAGCTGGGACTACAGGCATGCGCCACCATGCCCGGCTCATTTTTTCT